>CM022955.1:4406499-4652593 GCA_012931725.1 Litsea cubeba
TTTTGTTGGGGTGCTATTAAAGGCCGTACAAGGTGGGTGCATTTACTTATTACCTAGGATAGCATAGAGTATGTAGGGTGGGTGCATAAACCCATCCACCGGATCACCCTACTTTAAAATAGTCATGCATCATGTTATTCTGCAGTTGATACTTCATTTTTTATATTTAAAATCCATTTCCTTTCACCCCCTCTTGTTTTGTGCTGTCCTGTCTGTCCTTTTTTTTTTTTTTTTTTTGTCTTTAATTAATTATATGTTTTTCCTACCAAAAGGTAAAAAAAGAAAGAAAAAAAAACATTGTCCTTCATACTCCTCCTGGATGACTCAGCATCGTAGCATAAAAAGTCCATCTTTGATGTTACACTTGATGCTTCAAAATATTTTCTGAATAAATGGGCACAAACTTAAGGAAACATATCATAAGAGCAGTGACTGTAACTGTTTTGGGCCACTAATCAGACATTCAGATTTCAGACTCGGACTCCTTTTTATTAAAAATCCTACACTCTCTGCCTTATTGATTTAATCACACAAATAGAAATTGATCTCTCAGTCGTACAACATGGTCATAAATTTGTTATTAAGATAACTAATTTTTTCCTTAGTTTTTCGCGGAACACGCAATTTTATATAGTAATTAAGAACAGACTCTTTTTTTTTATTTAACCATTTCATTAAGTTTACAATATATAGTTTGAGATTCTAAAAAACATGGTTTTTGTTATAAAAGAGAGAGACCAAGAGAAAGAAGATTAGAGGGAGAAGAGAGAGCCTTTCTGATATCTCATTAACTGTGTCTAAATACATAGGGAGAGAGCCTATTTATAGGCAAAGTAAACTAAAAAGGAGGAACCCTAATTCTAACCCTATCTTATCACAAGTGGGCATCCACCCAAGATCCATATCTTATAACACTCCCCCTTGGATGACCACCATTTAATGACAGTTGCCTCATTAAAAACCTTGCTAAGGAAAACCCAGTGGGAAAAACCAAAGCGAAGGGAAAAAGAGTACAACATTCTTCAAGATCATTGAAATGGTGTTGGACGTGCATAATGCTGCCTCGTTAAAACCTTAACTAGGAAAACCCAGTGGGATAAAACCTAGGAAAGGAAAAAGAGTACAGCGCACAAATGTCCTGGGAAGCATACTTCAGGATGCTCCCTGATAAACTGCTCCCCCTGATGATTGCAACCATTTACATAGTTTGATGATGAACTCTTCGCATGCCAATCTCATATACAAACTTCTGGAATACTGATTTTGGCAAAGATTTGGTAAATAGATCAGCCAGGTTGTTACTCGAACAAACTTGTTTGACTTCAATTTCATTGTTCTTCTGAAGTTCATGAGTGAAGAAGAACTTTGGTGCTATATGCTTAGTCTTGTCTCCTTTAATAAAACCTTCTCGAATTTGTTTTATGCATGCTTCATTATCTTCATAGATAACATTTGGGATACCTGCAATAGAAGGTAATTGACAAGAACTACGAACATGCTGAATCAAGGATCTTAGCCATACACATTCCCTACTGGCTTCATAAAGAGCCAAAATCTCAGCATGGTTAGAGGAGGTAGCTACCAGAGTCTGTTTAGTAGAACGCCAAGAAATGGCGGCATTACCATTTAGAAACACATAACCTGTCTGTGATCGACCCTTATGAGGATCAGAGAGATAACCTGAATCTGCATATCCTGTAAAACTGGAATCTATAGGATTATAAGAATAAAATATTCCTAAATCAGTTGTTCCACACAAATATCGTAGGATATGTTTAATACCAACCCAGTGCCTTTGAGTTGGTGCGGAGCTATATCTGGCAAGTAGATTCACAGAAAATGCAATATCCGGTCTAGTGCATTGTGCTAAGTACATCAGGGCTCCAATAGCACTTAAGTATGGTACTTCTTGACCCAAAACTTTTTCATTTTTTTCAATAGGACGGTATGGATCTTTCTGTGTATCAAGAGACCGGACGACCATGGGTGTGCTTAATGGGTGTGCTTTGTCCATACCAAATCGTTTTAAAACCTTCTCGGTATAATTAGATTGATGGACCAACATCCCATTAGAATTTCTCTCGATTTGCAACCCGAGACAGAATCTTGTTTTTCCAAGGTCTTTCATTTCAAATTCTTTCTTTAAACAATCAGCAGTTTCTTCGAGCTCTTCTGGAGTCCCTACCAAATTTATATCATCCACATAAACTGCTAATATTGCAAATCCCTTCATGAATTTCTTTATAAATAGACACGGGCAAATAGGATTGTTTGCATACCCCTTTTTAGACAAGTATTCACTAAGACGATTGTACCACATTCTTCCGGATTGCTTCAGGCCGTACAATGATCGCCTCAATTGGATTGAGTATGTACTCCTTGGCTTTGCTTCAGGCAAAGGAAATCCTTCCGGGATTTTCATGTGAATTCTAGTGTCTAAGTCCCCATATAAGTAAGCAGTTACAACATCCATGAGTCGCATTTCTAGATTTTGAGAAACTGCTAAACTTATCAGATATCTGAAAGTTGTTGTATCTATGACAAGGGAGTATGTTTCCTCATAATCAATCCCAGGTTTCTGCAGGAAACCTTGTGCCACTAATCGTGCCTTATATCTGGTAATTTCATTCATTTCATTCCGTTTTCTTACAAACACCCACTTGTAACCAACATGGTTAACATCTTTTGGGGTTTGTACTATAGGTCCGAACACACCACGTTTATTGAGAGACTCTAACTCTGCTTTGATGGCACTTTCCCATTTTGGCCAATCATTTCTTTGTCGACATTCATTTATAGAACGTGGTTCTGTGTCCCAATCATCATCATCATTTACCTTTGATATTTGTGTAGCTATCGCATATGCAAATGCGTCATCGATGACAATATCATTTCTATTCCATCTCTCTTTTGAATAATTGTAAAATATAGAGATCTCTTCATTATCCGGTACCGGTGCCTCTTCAGGGGCTTCCAAAGTCTCACCAGGGACTTCCATTATTCTAGAGAGAACGGATTTTGTCATAACCTCTTCAGGAGCGTTACGTGCCTCTTCGGGAGGAACCTCTTCAAGAGTGTTACGTGCCTCTTCGGGAGGACATGATGATGATTGCTCATTTCTCCTTTTCCGCGGAGCTGAGTCCTTTGAACCTATAGGTCTGCCACGCTTCTGGCGTATTGCAGATTCTTTTGCGGTTGTATTTTGACTTTGTCCTACAGGGACATTAATCCTGGCAGGTGTATTCATAGCGGGCACATGTGATTTTGTCACCTTTGCTGCATCGTTAAATGCATCAGGTAATCTGTTTGCAATTTCTTGTAAGTGCACAATTCTCCGGACTTCATTTTCACATTGTGAAGTTCGTGGATCCAAATGAGACAGAGTGGAAGTATTCCATGTTAATTCTCGCCGTTCTTCAGGAACAGGTCGTTCTACAGGAACTATGTTATCTCCCCCTAACGGCGGGAATATTGTCTCATCGAATTGACAATCTGGAAAACGAGCAGTGAAGACATCTCCTGTCATTGGTTCTAGATATCGAATATTGAGGGAGAGTCATAACCTACATAGATTCCCAATCTACGTTGTGGTCCCATCTTAGTACGCTTAGGAGGTGGGATTGGGACTTGAACTGCACAACCAAACTTGCGCAAGTGAGAGATATTGGGTTGATGTCCGGATGTAAGTTGTGCAGGAGAAAATTGATGATAGGCTGTGGGTCGAAGTCGAATTAACATTGAAGCATGCAACACAGCATGTCCCCATGCACTAACTGACAATTTGGATTGCATCAGCAGAGTCCTAGAAATGAGTTGGATGCGCTTAATCATGGATTCAGCTAAGCCATTCTGGGTGTGGACATGGGGGACAGGATGTTCGACAACAATTCCTATAGATGAACAAAAATCATCAAAACCTGTGATGTAAATTCTCCTGCATTGTCAAGTCTTATAGACTTAATGGGAGAATCAGGGAAATGAGCCCTAAGGTTTGATTATTTGAGTTAATAGACGGGCAAATGCTATGTTCCTAGTTGAAAGTAGGCAAACATCAGACCAACGGGTGGAGGCATCAATCAAAACCATAAAATATCTAAAAGGTCCACTAGGGGGATTTATGGGTCCACAAATGTCACCTTGTATCCTTTGCAGAAAGGATGGGGATTCGTATGCAACTTTAGCAAAAGAAGGTCGGGTGATCAATTTTCCTTGTGAACACGGTGTACATAAGTACCCACTAGGTAGGGTCAATTGATGGTTCTCTAAAGAATGCTCAAAGGAGTTATCTACAATTTTTTTCAACATAGTAGCCCCAGGGTGACCTAACCTATCATGCCATAGCTGTAAAGTCTTCGGATCACTAAGCTTCGGGCTTAGTTTAAGCTTCGGGCTTAACTTTGTTGTTTTGCTCATAACCGAATGTGATTCAACATTTAAGATTGTCATGTAATATAACCCTGAGGAGAGTGCACTTAATTTTTCTAGTATTTGCTTCTGGCTTCCAATACTAGTAACAATGCATAAGAATTCCTTGTTACCTTCACTTACAGTCTCAATGTGGTACCCATTCATTCTGATGTCTTTGAAACTAATCAAGTTTCTTCGGGAACTATTTGAGAACAAAGCATCTTTAATGAATAAGTGGGTACCATTAGGTAACATTATGTGGGCTCTTCCGGAGCCTTCAATTATTTGCACAGGCCCAGCTATGGTTGATACCTTTCGTGGAATAAACATCAATTCTGAGAAAAATTTCTGATTTTTCAGAATGGTGTGTGTTGTGGCACTATCTACCAAACAAAGATTGTCCTCAGTTCCATGATCCATACCTTAAACAAAATAATAAAACAATATAACTATGCAATCATATGATAAAATTGAAATAATTAAACCATTCATTAGGACATGAAATAAATAAATAAAAAGAAGTTTAAGCAACATGCATCTCAAAAGAATAAAAAAAAATTTAAGTTTGTAAAGTTTATTGGCCTTCTAGACCATGCCAGGGGGTGATCCCAAGTGAGTGTTAAAAGCCTCATTATTCAAAGGTTGGCTATCCTCATCCTCAAAAAAATCTCGAGTCTCCAAGTTTGTAATGTCAATTGGAGGTATCTCTGGTGTCATTGCATTCCAATTCCATCCTTCCAGATCATTTGTCTCTGCTAAATGAACAGAGGCCTTGTATGCTTTGTATTGTTCGGCCACTTCCTTTGGTGCACGGCAAGTGCGTGACCAATGCCCACTTCTTCCACATCTGTGGCACGTGTCATCAGGACGGTGGGTAGGATTAGCTGGTGGATTCTGGTTGCTCTTAGGCTGAGGGGCAGACCACTTCTGGTGATTTTTGAATTTTGGAGGGGGACCTTTAAAACCACCTCGTTTGGAGGAGTTATGTCTTCCTCTCCCCCTTCCTCTCCCCCTTCCTCTGCCTCTGTTTGAGCTAAAACTGGCATTTGCTTCAGGAACTGCCAAAGATCCAGTTGGTCTGGAGTTATGATTTTTCATCAGTACTATGCAATTTTGTTCAGCAACTAGGAGACAGGAAATAAGTTCTGAATATTTGGAGAAACGTCTTTCTCGATACTGCTGCTGCAGGAGCACGTTCGAGGCATGAAAAGTTGATAACGTTTTCTCCAACATCTGCTCTTCTGAAACCTTTTCACCACAAAGTCTTAATCGGGAAACAATATTGAAAAGAGCAGAGTTGTATTCAGATACGGTTTTATAATCCTGCAACCTCAGATTTAACCAGTCATTCTGGGCAGCTGGTAGTATGACCATCTTCTGGTGATCATATCTATCCTTCAGGGATTTCCATAGGCCTGCTGGGTCTTCTTCAGTAAGGTATTCATGTTTGAGATCTTCATGTATGTGATGACGCAGGAAGATGAGGGCTAATGCCTTTTCCTCTGGGGACATCTTGTTACCTTCCTTTATAGTCTCTCCTAGTTTCTTGGATTGCAAGTGGATTTTAGCATCCAATTGCCAAGATAAATAATTGTCCCCATTTATGTTAAGTGCTTTAAAGTCAATTTTAGCCAAATTTGACATCTTGCAAGAACTGTAATATGAAATATATATGAAGTTATCAGTGTGCATATAATGATAAAAAAATATTAACATCAAAAGTAATTAAGAAAGGAATTTAAACATGGAAAAATAAAAATTTAACATGTTCTCATATTTGAGAATCCGAACTGCTGGTTCTGTCAAGACTTCAGGCTTGATTTAGAACTTCAGGTTCATAATACATGAAATTAGAACTTCAGGTTCTGTCAAATCTTCAGGTTTGGGGTAGAACGTCTGGTTCTAACAAGTGATCAGAACTTCTAGTTCTATCAAAAACTTCAGGTTTAATTTCATGGCTTTATAATTTATATGGATTGTTGAATCAAAAACTTCAGGTTTTGATTTATTGATACGAATCTTCAGGTTCATATCATTATTCCAACTTCTACTGGTCCATGAATATGTGAACTTCAGGTTCACTTTTAGAACTTCTGGTTCTCTTTCTTTTTTCTTTTTCTTTTTTTTTATAATCAATTTATAGCATTAATAAATTTAAATAAAAAATCGTGCAAGATAATGAATAGTAACCAAACACTATAATGACAGTAAAATAAATATCATAAATTAATTTTATGTATTCTAATATGTTGGATTTGAACTATGGTTTGGATACTACTTACTGTATTTAAAGAAAAATATTACTCTTTTCTGAAATCCACGCTGGGAAGGATTTTGCGATGGAAATCCGCGCTGGGAAGGAATCCGCCCAGGGAATCTGCGATGGAAATCCGCACTGGGAAGGAATCTGGGATGGGAATCCGCGCTAGGAAGGAATCTGCACAGGGAATCCGCGATGAAAATCCGCGCAGGGAAGGAGTTTGCGATGAAAATCCACGCAGGGAATGATTTCTTCTCTTTGGGCAAGAAGACCTGGTTTTCTTCCTTCTCTTAGAGCTTCGTGCTGATAACGTGTTATAAAAGAGAGAGACCAAGAGAAAGAAGATTAGAGGGAGAAGAGAGAGCCTTTCTGATATCTCATTAACTGTGTCTAAATACATAGGGAGAGAGCCTATTTATAGGCAAAGTAAACTAAAAAGGAGGAACCCTAATTCTAACCCTATCTTATCACAAGTGGGCATCCACCCAAGATCCATATCTTATAACAGTTTTGAACATTTTGTATTGGCATTACTCTACGCATTTATTAGTTTTGAGCAGAGATGTCTTTTAAATGAGTTTGGTCATAGTTTTTTTTACAACTGGAGACTCAAACAAAGTCCAAGTCGGATCCGTATGATCCAGTTGATTTTAGACATGTCACACATATGTACATGACCCATCCACTAACAGTCCCATATGAGATTTAGTCCAGTGCACAAGATCTTATCACTGGATAAGTTGACTATTAGCGGCCTTGCATAGATTCAGTCACTCGATCTGTTGACAGATCAAGTCTATCCAGAGGGAATCTCCCAGATCACTTCATACAAAAGATAAACAACAAAAAATCAAGCAGTGGGACGGACGAGTCTGAATGTCTGTGGCATGGAGATCTAGGATTTTCTTTTGAGTGGGGGTGGACAGCAAACACCTAGTTTGATTTTGTGGCAAATGTCAGATTAATTTCATGTGGGTTTTGAGGCAGAACAAGGAATTTTATGGATTTTGAAAGCTAATGCAAGATTTTTAAGGATTTTGAAAGGAGACCTAAGTTCCGCTAGGTGTGAGATCCCACCTGGACTTGTTTGGCTTATTTGTTAGCTTGCTTGTTTCCCAGTGGGCTTGAACTACACAAAGTCCACATAAGTCCAAGGTAGACAATATCATATGGGCACTGATCGTTACAAATATACCCTAAAATCAACTGAAAAAGAGGATTCATAGTTTCTGGAGTGGATGTCTAAATCCCTCCCTTGATTCTTTTTATGTGTGTATTTTAAATGATGCAGCAGCAATACCATATCATTACAACAAGACTCGTGGGCCACATGTGGGACCCATGAAATTTTAATTTTAATTATTATTAGTTTTATTTTAGCAAGAGTATAATTAGGATTAGTTTCTAATTATTATTTGATTTCCTAGTTTGGTTAAGATTGCTTTCTTAGCCCTTAAGTTTCTTTTCTTATAAATATGACATTGTAGAGATTGGTAATCTCAGAGAGAATTGAGTTAATAGAAGATTTATCATTGAAGACTGTTTCTTCCTCGTGTGATTGTTCCCTGGGAACCCTAATTGTGCCCCAGCACTTGCATCCTAACCCTAGGATTGCATCACATCTCTTTTAAGAAGGTAGCCAAATGTTGAAGTAAGATTTTAACTCTGGAACCCCTTTGTCCCTTGCTTTTGATCCTTGTTCATTCAGTCCTATGTAGAAAGGCCTTTTATGCTCATTTTGTTGGAACTGTTACTTTGCATCATTATCTTCTGATTGGAATGACAACATTACATGGAAGATGATAGTTTGAATGCCTAGGCCTCAAGCATAGGTCATAGGCCCTTTTAATATACAACTGTTATCCCTTAATTTAAGATCCCTTTTTCTTCAAAACTGAGTTCTGCTCCATTTCTTTGTACCCTTGGGAATATTGATGTTCCCATCTAAATAACCTGAATGGCCTTGCCCAAGCACAAAATAGTAAAAATAAAATGACAAAGGCAGAAAATTCTTGCTATCTTTAATTTTATTGGTAAAAGCTCTTCCTTTTCCATAGCCATTGATGGCAACTCACAACAGTCCCACAATCACCAATTACATATAAAAAAAGGTACAGGTTCGGGCGTCCCCATCAACAGAGAGCAGAAAATAAATATCCTTTTTTTTTTCTTGTTCATCCAACTCACATGTGAAGAACAAGGCACACATGTCCAGTGCACCTTCCTATTAAGGTGATGCTAGAGTTAAGAAAAAGGACTTGGACGAGGATGAGACGAGCGTTGCTCCTCTCAAAGTTCTAAAAAAAAAAAAGGGGATGACGGACCCGTTTGTAAGCCCCCAACTACGGGGTCCTTTTTCGTGCAATGGCCATCTACCGGGAATTTTTCCGTAAAATCCTCTATATATATTATGATAAATAATTCATAAAGCAGATCATTTATAGCCTGGAAAAGATTTCCCAAAAGCCAAGTTGACTAATTTTGAGCATATGCTAAACAGGGATTTCTTCACATTGTTTGTCATTTTCTGAAAATGATGGAGTCTCACGGTCTATAGAAACTAAAGTCATCGTGGATCTCAGAAATAACTTCTGGACAAGATAAATTCATCGGAAAAACATAAGGTTATGCCTCTTGAAAGGATACAGTCTCCGCTCCAAACAAGATTTTAGATCTACATTCCCTCTACACCATCCTTTCTTCAAAGACTTTGTTGGATTTTTTTTCATTTTTTCTTTTTAAATCTTCAATCTATATGATCCTCCCATAGGTCCTTGAATTATTGATTTGGAAGACTTACTATTAAAAATAACAGTGTTCTCCAACATCTATGAAGTTGCACGCCTGAATGGTTTTAATGCCTCTGGAATTCTTTTGAAATTGCATAAAAACACCTGTGCTTCTTTATTGTCTCCGAACACTCCCTGGAATCCAATTTTAAGCTGAAATATGAACTGTTTGAAGCCCAGATTCTTATCAATTCTTGTCTAAACGCTTGCGTGCCTTCTCGATGCTCAATCTATTCCACGTAGGCCTCGGCGACTTCAAATTCACAATCGAAATTCCATTCCACATCAGCAACCAAGCAATAACCATCCCCCATTTCTTATTATAACTATGTTGATGCTTACCTCCTAACCTCAAGATTTAATTATTATTATTTTTTTATAACGGTTATTATTTATTACCTCAAGATTTTATTATGATACCCCTCACGAAATCTTCATGGATCATGGTAAATCTGAATACCACAAATTTCAGCAGCCACCACTCTATTTTCAAATATATGCCAAGTCGCCAACTGCCAATAAACTCACTGTTTTAAGATATTCATCTTACTGTAGTGGCTGGGTAATTTAGTTTGAAGATTGGCTGGATGACAGTTCACTCAGCTAGGTCGAGAAAGCCAAGTTTCTCCAAGTTCATGCTGAAACCAGGCTTTGTTTTCCCGATAGTGAATCCAAGCTTAGTTTTCCTAGTCAAACTTGTTTTCCTCCTAGTCCAGTTTGTTTTCAGAAACAACACGTGGCGAAGAACAATTCTTTGCATGTATTCTACAATGAAAAATAATAAAAATGAACTAATTTTCTTCATCTGCTTGGTCAATCCACCAAGTCTCCTAAGCCCTAGTCACTGACCGGGTCTGAGTGTTGGACTCATTGTTCTAGGTTTGATGCATGATCAAGAATGAGAAGCAGCTTGCTCAAATGGAGAAGAAACCAAAGATTCTTGTTGGAGATGGTTTAGGTACTACGTTAAAAAAAAGTGATCAGAAACAGCCCCTGTAGGATGTAATTAGGACTACAGGTTCAAGGAACTTAGAGAGGGGAAAGACCAATATAGACCTTAAATGAAGTGGGGAAAGACATGATAAATTGCCGAGTGATGGAGAAATGGTTATATAGTCAAGTGACTAAGTAAGAACTGAATTACATTGACAGCATGGGTAAGGGCTAGCCAAAAGATAAAAATGCATTTTATCACCTAGTGAGTTTTCTGAATTTAGGGTCTTGATAAAACCGTGGTGAAACAGTAACCACCTGTTCTGCCATAAATAAAATATTTAAGCCAGCTGTGAATTGGGTTACATGCATTGCACCTTTAATGATTTTTTACCCGAACCTATGCACATTGACATCATGGTTTTATGGTGGATTCGGAAAGCTAAGACGAAGACAAGCATCATCATTAGATGCATGTTTCATGTTTAATAATGCTATCAAGAATGAAAAATGCCTGTGACTTGGAAAAACATACGCTACTTGTCAGCTTTCTTTGTGATGATTTTAACCCATTGATAAAGTTAATGCTTCTTCGACAATCTGCAAAACCTTTCTTTGTTTTCACATTTCACAGAATATCAACTAACATGAGAGACTAGGGGTGCACATCGGGTCGGGTTCCAGGTTATCACACCGGGTCTAACCCGACCCGGTATTTTGTAAGACCTCTAGACCCGGTCCGGTAAAACCGGGTTACCGGGTTCGGGTAACCCGGGAACCCCGGTAAGAAAATTTGCACATTGTCTCTCGTATGGGCTTAATGTGTTGCCTGGTCTTGTTTGTTTGTGATCCCTTCCGTTGGGTCCCAGATGTTGGGATCGACGAAGATAGTTGTGTTTGATCTCTGCAAGCAAAGGCGTGATCTCTGCAAGCAAAGGCGTTTCAGCATTTCATATAGTTTATCATTCCTCTTCTGACCACTCTTGTTGTGCTGCACACAGATAGTTCAACTGGGCTACATTGCCAGCAGGTGGTGCCATGACATTTGGTTGATGTTTGTATCCTCCCATACCATTCAGCTCCAACTCCAATAGAAAATCCTACTTCTTGCCCCATGAATGACGACCCTTGTTGTTTCTCACTAAATCATTTGATCAATCATCAGTCCATTGGAAATTCAGTGGTCTAAATTTTTAGTTGATTAAATGGGTAGGATCAATTATATGAAGACAGATTTTTAATGCTCTGCACATGGTGGGATCAAACACAAGTTCTTCTTTTATCACATGTTTGAACGTACTCACACCAATTAAAGGTGGTAAGATGAAGTGATAATATTGTGGGCCACCTGATACCTGAAGTTAACACTTCTGATCACAAGGATGATAATGAATGATGAGTAGGAGGCGCTGGTTTCGTTAGGTTGCCTATATACAGATCCCTGTAGATGCAGAACTACTGGGTAGTAGAGCAAATACACTCATCATATTATTTGGCCCAATCATATCATAAGATGAAACTCTAGCGTCTGCATCAAACAAAGAACAATCTCATGGATATTGCCAAAATGTCAAACCTATTCTATAAATATGGCCTTTGGTAGCTCCAAAATAAGTAAATTCTGCAAAACAATGCGCAAATACAGTGCATTATAATTCTGTTTTAATTTGTTATTGGACCCGATAACCCGATAACTAATAAAATACAAACCCGGACCTGTTAAGTAAGGTCCGGGTCGGGTTTGACCTGGTCCGATAAATTCTTTATCGGGTCAGCCCGATAAGGTCCGGGTCAGACCGGGTTTCAAGTCCTGATGTGCACCCCTATTAGAGACTAGTATTTATTGGGAAAGTGTCTCATGGCTGTTGTTGTGATTGCAAAAGGGAACTGTTGTCCTTCTCTTTCAACCAGCTGAGGAAGGAGGTGGTGGTGCAAAGAAAATGGTAGAAGCTGGAGTATTGGAAAATGTTGAAGCTATTTTTGGGCACCATGTCGCCACTGACTTGCCCATCGGCACAGTGGCCTCCAGACCTGGCCCAGTTATGGCAGGGAGTGGCTTCTTTGAGGCAGTGATAACTGGAAAGGGAGGGCATGCCGCAATCCCTCAGCATACTATAGATCCAATTTTAGCAGCATCCAATGTGATTGTTAGTTTGCAACACCTTGTTTCACGTGAAGCTGATCCCTTGGACTCACAGGTACATCTCATTATAGGAATGCTTTGGCTTTTGTATTGAACCTTCTCTTACCCCATCTGGTCCTTTCTGATTAAAATGAGACAATCAATTTAGTTATTTGGACAGTACATTTTCCTGTAAAGCTTGTGTCCGTTTTGCTCTGCTCATGTGCTTTAATAGTGACGTCATGTGTCGATCATGGCCCTGGTTTACCACAATAGTTGTAACAGCTAATATATGCCCCCTGTCGCACATGTAACGAATGTTTGTATCAATAGCACCTGTTATTTGAAAAAAAAAAAAAGCAGCTATTGTGTGACAATATGTTGGCTCTCGCACGGTTGTTTTTCTCAACATGCTAGTGTTAAATTACCGGCGTTGCTCCATTCTTCTTGTAGAGAACAAAAATGAAAACATATTATTTCATCAAAGCACTGTAAATGAATTGCCAAAAATGTATGTTTCATGTCAATAACCATTGCAGGCATCGTGTTTTCTATGTTTCAGTACATCACCATTTCCGTTGTACAACAAAGATGCCCGTCAGCCATTGGAAGCTCAAAGCACCATAGTTTGAGTTTCATCGAGGATTAACTTGTCCAAATCTCATCAAAATTGCATTATCATCTCATAGTAGCTGTGTTTGAGTGGCAAAAGGAAAACGAAAAAAAAAAAAAAAAGAGGAGGGAAAGAAAAAAGAAAACAGTAGTGCTTGTGAGATACTGTAGATAACTGTTTGCCCTTTTCATGCTTATCATTTGAATATCATCTTGTGTGGCAGAAGCTGATGTAGTCCCCAATAAACAAGAGAACAGGGATGAACTTGGCGAAAAAATGGTGCAAAATCTATTTAAATCCAGCATCTTGATTACATGCCCAAATCGAACACAAGGACTTCGCACTCACAACTTAAGGCTTCACAAAGATTCTTAAACTTTGATTGTATAATAAATTGAGTTGCCTTGGTTATTGTTGAGATCTCCACATATAGACAGCTACATGCATAAAAAATCATATTGACCCATCCCATTTAATTTTGAACTCCTGAAAAGACTCAAATTCTATCTTTAAACTCGACTAGAACTTCAACGCATGTGAGGTTAGTATGCATGCTTCTGACTAAAGACTTATACACTAACTAAAATTTCATTAATAAAAATTTTCTAATATCATTGATTTATTTTTTACATTTGATCAGATAGTTAATCTATAAATCCGTCACAACTTACCCAATTCATGTTCATATCGTTCAGTCTTATGATAGTTGGATGGATTATCCAATATACGATGAAATAACATCAATTTTATTACGTTTTAGAACATGTTGATGTCACCCACCACAAAAAAGAAAAAAGAAAAGAAAAGATTAGGCCCTCGTGAGTACTACCTCCCGAACCTAGAATTAATAATTCCAGTGAATGCTTTTCATAGCTTGAGAACTTCTCTTCTTTTTTTTTCTTTTTTCTTTTTTTTATAACAAATCAAATATTTCTAATGCTTCTTGGCAGATAGAAATGAGTAATAATGCCTGATTACTTCTTATATATAACATTGAACCCTAGTTTTGTAAATTCTCATCAGTTATCGGGGGAATTGTCAATTGACTGTATGACTATTGGGGTTTATAATTATATGTATCATAAATGTCTTGTGATTCCATGCATAAGGACATGGATGCATCAAATGTGTTGTTACACTCACATCTGAAAAATATTTGAGACTTCAACCTTTGTTTTTTATTTAATTATACTACTAGATTGTTAAATATTAGCATTCTCAATTAACTTGCCTCTGATTCTTGGCTTCACATAAAACATGCACTCACAGGTGGTGACAGTAGCAAAATTTCAAGGTGGCGGTGCATTCAATGTGATTCCAGATTCAGTTACAATTGGTGGCACATTCCGCGCCTTCTCTAAAGAAAGTTTTTTGCAACTCCAGCAGCGAATCAAGGAGGTATGACACTTTTTTACACTGACCATAGCCATTCTCAAGATGCACACTTTCAGAAATATGTCCCAACTCTCCTCCAAATGTAACAGGTTATCACTGGACAAGCAGCAGTGCAGAGGTGCAGTGCAGCCATTGATTTCCTTGATAAAGAACGGCCCTTCTTCCCGGTGACTGTAAACAACAAAGACTTGCATGGGCACTACCTAAGTGTCACTAAAGATATGCTGGGCACCCACAATGTCAAAGATGTCCAACCAAAAATGGGAGCAGAGGACTTCGCATTCTACACCGATGTGATCCCTGCATATTACTACTTTGTTGGTATGCAGAACGAGTCACATGGACCACTTCCATCTGGGCACTCCCCCTACTTCACTGTCAATGAAGAGGTGCTTCCTTATGGGGCAGCGCTGCAAGCATCTCTAGCCACTAGGTATCTTCTCGAGTTCCATGACCCTTCTCCATCTCTAGAAGGAAAAGTCCATGATGAACTCTAAGGTGTTGTTTGGATAGTTTCATGGATATCTTTTTAAGACTATAAATAAGAAACATCCAAGCTAAATCACATGTGAAGCTATGCATACAGACTTCATGATTGTCTCTTCATCAAGAGTACTGCATTTGTAAATTCAGGATCTACTCAGTAGATTGTAAACCATATTTAGTTAATTTTCCCTCGTTTGGAGGACATTTTCTGAAATTGATAATGTAGGACTTATTCAGAATCCTCGTTGAGGCCCGTTTCGGAGACCAAGAGAAACCTCTTTCTTATTTTTAGAAAACCATGGCTTTCATAAAGAGATGAACCACTAAGGTGTAGGATATTTCTGTTGTTGCATGTTTCCTCTTGCTAAACATTAACTTAAAAAAGAGAACTGTTTTTTGAATGTCCCATTGGCCCATTTGTTTACATGGATTACTAGGAATTCTGAGAAATGCATTCTTAGGTGTGGTTAAAATTGATGAAATAAAGGTGAAGATCCATAGTGGCCATCAAATAATTTTTCCTTTAATGGAAAATGATTCAAAGGGGAATAGAAAATGAACACCAGGCTATCACCCTAATAAATTAAATCCTAGAAAAGTTAGGGACGTCTACTTCTCTACCTTATATTTTTCACCCCCACCTATTTAATAGTAGTATGTTCCTACCCATTTTACCATGAGTTCCTATGAATTTAATCTCAGCAAATAAACAGGCCCTATATTGGTATATTTAGTAAAAAGATATGTTGTCTGTTTTTGGTAGAAATGTGCCAATTTTCACTCACTTGTATGGCTCTCTTAATAATTATTGATCGCCAGTGTGAATATCATATGCTTGCATAATAACTGTAACATGTTGTAACTTGTAAGGTATATACTTCATTTTTCATGTAAAATCCATGTCTCCAGCGTATTCATGGAATTTTCTTGCCATATCTTTGCTCTATCTGGGAGTCATCGATTCTCAATTCAATTTGTGATAAGAGTTGTCCCTTTTTTATTTGGTTGTCTAGGACATGATTAATGCTTGTCGCACTCTTAATCCATCAGCTTCTTTTCTTTACCCCCAAATTTCTGTACTTGATTGCCTTCCATTTATGGATAAACCTTTTTCCATTTGAGGCTAATTTAGCTAACTCCATCTACTATTTTCAAGAGGCCTATTATGTTTGGGTTGTGCATCAGTAGGTCCTTGTGCCCTTGTAATATATGCTGTTTGTGACATCTCTTCTTTTGTAAATCAGTTCATCTTAGGACCTTGTAAGCTGTGTCCTGCTCTATGCGGCTATACTCAAAATCAACGTGATATCAGAACTGTTCAGATGTGAATCATCTGCAAGGTGGTTTTGTGCAGCCCATCCTATTTTCTGGGCCACCTATCCCAGTTATGATCAAGTTACACTCCTCTCCAACACGCACCCAATATATTTTCAGTCCAGAGTAGAGACAATCATTTTGCTTGCACCTGATTCAATGCTCACGATCATCTAATAAAATCTGAGATTTCAGCCATATTATTATGTTTTTATTATATAATTCCTATCTGATCATTTATCATGCACATATAGTTGGCTGCAGTGGGTCCCCCAAAGTGGACCAGAATGCTGTTATAGTCCCTTCCAATGGTATTGATCATTAGCCAATCAACTGACTGTGTTTCAAACTTAGGCAATCGATCAAAACTACTTCATCTACTTCATATGCAACGATGATTGGCCCGGATCTTCACTTTGAGAAGAAATACGAGATTAATAAATCTAATAAGAAGTGACTACACTCTAATTTGCATATAACTCAAGGCCTGAAAGGCCCGTATTAGGGATTCACATTAACCCAAATAACTAGTAATAGGGGGCTCAGACCCGAACTTGAACTTTAATGGACCCATCCCCAAACCCAAAGTCTAAATAAAGGCCCTTCGACTCAGGCCTGAATCAAGCCCAAATACCTCTCTTTCTCATTTGCACATGCAGAGCTGAACACCCATGTTCAATTCAAATCCGTGCACACATCCATCCCCATTATAATATATAATATATGGATTCAATTTTGACCATATTCCTTTTAATTTTGACTCTTTTATTGAGCATTTGTAAAAAGCTAAAAACATGACCTCTTGAACTTTAAAATAGGAAAATTTTCAAAAAAGTCCTTAACTTTTGGGTGATTTTCAAAAAAGGGTAAAAAGAATTCAATATTTCAAAAAACGTATGAAGATTTTCAAGATTTATTTCAATCAGGTCCAATCCGGCAATCTATACCCACCACCGGAAACTTTGTATAAACAAAAACTCAAAAGAACAAAAGTGCCCTTAGTGAGTAGTAAGTAGGTAAAAATTAAATTTTCAAAACAGTCCTAAACTTTTTAGGTGGTTTTCAAAAAAGGACCAAGGAATTGAATATTTCAAAAAGTTATGAAAGTTCTCAAGACTTCTTTCTATTAGGTCCTGTTGGGAGATCTCCATCCACTGTTGGCATTTTTTTTTTTCAGAATGAAAAAAATAAATTTGGTTTCATTCATTCTCCAAAATGTTGGACCAACTATAAGATCACTTTTGCTTGCTCCAAGTCACTTATAAAACACAATGCATCGATTGCACTGAAATTTACCTTAATAATTAGAGTGCCCGTATATTGGATCGATCATGACGTGAAAACTAAAATTAACTATTGACTAGGTAAATAATTAGAATGCCCACCTAAAAAATTTAGGAGTGTTTTGAAAATTTCCCTTTTACCTACTTACTACTCACTAGGGGCACTTTTGTCCTTTTGAGTTTTTGTTTATACAAAATTACCAGTAGTGGGTATGGATTGCTTGATTGGACTTGAGTGAAAAAAGTCTTGCAAACTTTCATACGATTTTGAAATATTGAATTCTTTTGACCCATTTTTGAAAATCACCCAAACGTTAAGGCTTTTTTGAAAATTTCCCTTTAAAATAACAAACCTAACCTCTACAACACTCTTATGTGTACTTATTTAAAAAAAAAATCAAAACTAGTTAGATGGAGCATGGACCCTTGCCACATGGGCCTGTGTTTATTATTATCGCATGTAACTCAATCGACAATTCAAAATTATCTGAATTGATTATTTATAGATGTTCTGCTTATGGAACTGTTTGGCCTTAAAATCAAGGGTTAAGATGGTTCGATCGAGGGTGATGTCAAGAATGACTCCTTACCCGAGTGGCAGGGAGTGGCAGTTCTCACTTAACTACCTAGGATTTTCGAACTCTCGGTACGTTACCTCTTCGTGCGTGTGCGGGCTTCCTTCACCGTCGATGGTCAACTTAAAATGAGGTTTTTTTTAAGAAACTTTCAATGATAATGAGGGAGGAAACCCAAAATGGAAAGTGGTTTATGTGGGGAAATTCTACTGGCACACAGATTTTTACTTTTTCCACACAAATTCTTTCTTCACACATCACTATAATTTAAAAATTACATTAATTCTTTCCACACACATCAAAATTTTCCAAAGTACCCATCCCTTCATTTCCCTCTTTCTTCCCACACACATCCTCCCTTAGATTATCTTAGATTATCTTGTTTTCATGAAATTTAGTTATGGGGATAGATTCTCATTCAATTTAAGATTTTACAAAAAATTCTAGTGTTTTCTCATGCATTTGGGTTGTTTTCCATCCATTATCGCAAGGGTTTATCACCCAGAAATCATGATTGTGCGGTCTCTGAGATGCCGAACATAATGCATTTGTCCGGAACTGTAGTTTCGAACAAAAGTTGACTGTCCGGACCTGAGTGTCCGAACAGTGTGTGAGGTCTACTGAAAATCAAGTGTTCGGACATTATCTGCCGAACATATGCCTTCTGTTCGGATCTGATAGACCGTACATATCGGGACCTGCAACTCATTCCAAGCGAGAAAAAAAAATTAAAGAAAGTGGCATTTCCACTGCTGCTCTGATTGAAAGGCACCATTTGATTGTTGTTTTCTTACCATTTGATTGTTGTTTTCTTACTTCATTACACTAGAAATCCTTTAGAGATAGAATGAAAAAAGATAACGTACAAGAAGAAGGAAAGATGAAAGAGATGGAGGAAGATGAAGTGCCCAAGAGCAGAAAATGGAGAAAGATGAGTAGCCCAATATGTTTTGAGTTTTTCTGAAAAGTGGAGAGTGAGATGGGTGCAAGGAGGGAAGAAGATGAGCTTGTGTGTAAAAAGAGGGGTAATGGATATTTTGGTCATTTCATAAAGGGGTAAAAATATAATAAAAAAATAAATTCCTTGTGTTGGAAAAGAAAAAATTTGTGTGCCAGCAACACTCTTTATGTATAAGGATTAAAATAGAAAGTGATTTATTTAATTAGATTCAACCAAGTATTAATAAGTTATAAGTGGAAACCGTATAGGAAAATGCATACTTTTTAGGAAATGCATATTTTTTAGAAAATCTCAAGAGGAGCAAAATTTTGACTTGAAAACGTTATAACTTATAATCCTTCTCATTTTAGAAAGACAGATAATCACATTATTATAGAGATATCCTTCTCATTTTAGAAAGACAGATAATCACATTATTATAGAGATACGCTAGGATAAGTTATAAGTTATAAGTGGAAACCGTATAGGAAAATGCATACTTTTTAGGAAATGCATATTTTTTAGAAAATCTCAAGAGGAGCAAAATTTTGACTTGATAACATTATAACTTATAATCCTTCTCGTTTTAAAAAGACAGATAATCACATTATTATAGAGATACGCTAGGATTATAAGTTTCTATAAATTTGTCATGGACTCCTATCATCTATATAGATCTCCAAACCACACCCTCTTCCGACTACAGCATAAAAGTGGTATTGATTTGAAGGTCTGCTCATTCCTCCATTACCAAAGTGTAGTATCATCTTTTCCATCTCTTTATATATATATATATATATATGATATCTTATCATGCATGATGGTTTTGTACGTAGGTTGTTTTCTGAGTACAATGGGAAAAGTAACTTTCCAAAAGGTAGTGTTGGTTTTTGTACTCCACAGTTTGATATATGTTCTTGGTGCTTCTACTGCAGTAGGAAGAAAAACCCTTGCAGATTTGGAGATTAGAAGAGAGCTTGCACGACTCAATAAGCCAGCAATTAAGACCATTAAGGTGGTTCCTTTGTTTTAAGCATTTTCCCTTTTTTTTCTTCTCTGTTTCTAACATCTAATATCTCACAATGGATCGGTTTTAAAGCCAATCTTTATCTTGTATTGATGGTTTAAACCTTTGGTTTGCATCATTAAGTCATGGGTTTGAGACATTGCACAAGCAAAACGATTGGTTTTATAGGGGATCTGGGGGGTTGGGAGCGGGTTTGACAGGTTATAGGCAAGTATGGAATTTTATATTTTGAACCGAGTCCAGTTTTGGTTGAATGACCCGCACCATCTCTGTTATAGCATATAAATAGTGAATGTTTTAGGGGGTATTTGGAAATCATATATTCTTAAATATTTTGCTATATTATATCCTAGTTTAGAATAAGGGTAAGGCTGCGTACACATGCGCCCACCCTCCCCCTACCCCCGCTTAGCCGGGGAGCACTTTGTGCACCGGGTGAGCCCTTTTATCCTAGTTTAGAATATAATCTACCCACCTAAAAACTAGGTGTTTGGATAACTTAGAAGGTATTCTACAACATCTCATTTTCTTACAAAAACCTTCATGTTATAATATTCAACTATATGCAGTATAAAACTATATTTCATTCAGACAACTAACCGAAACAAGGGTTTGGCCCACTGCGATTTTTTTAAATATTGATTGTTTCTATAGGAATCCTGCAATGAGTCAATATTAGATGAGCCCTTTAGTGTTTATAAATTTTATGTGGGTCCCATAGCCCTGTCATAATTACATAATTTCTTTATTGATTACTAATATTAGGTGGGTCCTACAAATATCACATTAGGTAATTTCTACTACGATTACCAATATTATGTGGGTCTCGTACTACCAACTTTAGATGGGTCTTATACTCTGCCATCATTAAATGAATCATATTGTTTAATGCCCCCTTTGTGATTACTATAATTAGCCTGGTTCATGTGATTATTAACATCAAATGAGTTTTACATTTATTTCTCATAGATGGATTCCTCAATGATGTTCAACACTCATAGGGTTCTCTGTTATAATCACCATTGGATGTATTACATTTATGGTTATTAGCATTTGGTGAACCCACATTGATTAAAAATATTGCTCGTGGTTTTTAATATTTAGTTTAATGGTTTTCTAATTAAATGGGCCCTATTGTGATTACTAATATTAAATCACTATAGTGTGACTACTAGTTAGTGGGTTCCCACTGGGTCAATCATTCACGTTTTCTATTCATTTATTGTTTCAATGCATCATCTAGTGAAAATGTTACAGATAGCCAAACACTTGAAAGATATATTGAAATTTGTAGAATTGCCAAACACCATAAATGACACAATATTATAATATGATACTATTTTATTATGTGATAATAAAATCTTACAATATTTAAATTTGATCATATTATATTCAGGGCCGGCTTGAGATAACTTGAGGCCTAAAGCAAAAATCTTAAATGAGGCCTTTTCTATTTTGTAATATTATTATAAATATTTTATTTAAAATCTATTTTTCTCGCTTTTTGTGATGCAAAGTTACTAATTAAGTTTTTATATTCAAGTTTTGCTAACATATCCTTTTCAATTGATATTATAGCTAATCCACTTAATCTTTCTTGTGACATTGTTGATCGTAGGTAGGATTTTATTAATTTTAATTTTGAAAAACTTCGTTCTGCAGAAGCAACAGTTACAGGTATTGTCAATAATATTCTGTAAGCAATATATGCATTTGGAAAAGAATCTAGTCTTTTTATATAATTAAGTATGTCAATTGGAGTGTTTTCTTCTGTTTGTAAAATCTCTTTTAAAACTTTCAATTCTGAAAATAAATCTAAACCATCAATATCTGAAAAACTATCATGTTTCAAGGAACATTCGAGATTATGGCAGCTTTTTTTCAAACTATCATTGTCTATTGATTTTAAAATTTTAAAATTAAATAAAAAGCCAAAAATGTTTTCATATATTTTAAACTGTTCAAACCTACTCTGAATTGAAGAAATAGCTTGATCTACTATGTATATAAAATAATCAATTCTAAATGATTCTTCAGCAGATTGTATTGTCTCGTCATTGACATTCTCATCAAACTGCTTCTTTCTACGAATTATACATTTTTCACGAAATATAGGTTTATTTCCATTTCAGCCGCAATCTCTCTAGCTGTAATCATAGTAGATGTAAATTCATTTTCTCTATATTTTTCAAAAAAAGAATTAAGACTTTTTAATTGATCTATAGCAATATCAATACGCATATCTTTTGATTGTAAATTTTTACTAACTGAGTTAACAGCAAATAATATATCATACCAAATTGTCATGCCTAATAAAAATTCAAAGTTCTCAATCTCATATGTTGCTAACAGTTAGCTTCACTTTTAATTTTAGGATCTTCACTATTTTTTGCTAATTGCAACAGTGCATCTCTTATTTATGGAGCTTGGTATCTTATTGCTTTAACACTTTCAATACGACTTTCCCAACGTGTTTGTGACAATGACTTAAGAGTTAAACCGGGTACATTATTTTGTAAAATTCTCCAGCGTTTTGTAGAAGAAGAAAATAATGAATATATACGTTGTACAACTCCAAAAAAAGATATAGCTTTATGACAAGAGTTAGCCATATCGCAAAGTACTAGATTTAGATTATGGCAACCACATGGTGTGTAAAATGCTCTAGGATTTATATCTAGGAGTCTTTTTTGTACCCCTTGATGTTTTCCTTTCATATTAGATCCATTATCATATCCCTGTCCTCATACATCATTAATATCAAGTTCAAGATTTCTTATTGCATCTATAATTGCATTAAAAAGACCTTTTCCAGTGGTATCATCTACTTTTAGAAATTCTAAAAAATATTCTTCTATTTTTATTGGACTTAATGAAATATCTACACATCGTAATACGAGAGAATTTGCTCTTGATGACTAACATCCGGAGTGCAATCGAGTATAATTGAAAAATATTTTGCTTCTTTAACTCTTTTAATAATTTTACTTCTAATTTCATTTGCTATTAAATTTATCAATTCATTTTGTATATTATGTCCAAGATAATGATTGTGAATTTCATCATGTTGAATACGTCGAATATGTTCTTGTATTACCGGATCAAATTCTGCAATCATTTCAATTAAACTTAAAAATTTTCCATTATTTTCTTGATATATCTTTTCATTTGTTCCTCGAAATGCCAAATTATTTTTACCAAGATTCTTTACGACAGCAATAATTCTTAATAATATTTTTTTCCAATGATCTTTCTCTTTGTTAATTTGTTCTTGGATATTTTTATCAATTTTTTTATTTTTTGACAATCTTATTTCTAAATCAATCCAAGTATTCATGTTAGTAATAAGTTCATTAGTTGTCTCATGACTCTTAAACTTAACACCAAGATTTCTCCAATCTTTAGTTCCTTCATTAGTTAGTTTACTTGTATTACAATATGAATTAAACAACTTACAACAAAAACAAAATACTCTATCCAAATCTTTTGAATATACTAGCCATTTTCTATCATGCTTCTCCCCATTTGGTAATTTTCGAATATAATATGTAGCAGAAAAATGTCTAGAGAATTCATCTTTGGGAAAATCTAGATCATTATCTCTAATTGGGCCCTTTTCTACTAATAAATCTCTTAGTTTTGTATCAATATTTGTCCACTGACTTGGATCATAAATATTTGTAGGAATATGATGAGTTGTTTCATTAATATTCTCATGTTCTTCATTAAGAATTTGACTATCATTATGAATATCTTCATTGATATCTTTTTGTTCGACTATTTTATGATCTTCTAACTCATTTAGATCAATTTCTTGTTCATTTATTGTTATATTTTGCTTATTGCTTGTAACAAATTTATCAAGAGCTCCTTTTTGAGATTGAATTAAATCATCTATTCTTTTTTTTTTTTATTTTTGAGTACCCGGATTCGTATTTTCTAGTAGACATATTTATTATTTATAAATTATAACTAATAATATTTACAAATAAAATAAGCACTAACTATAATAACAAAGAGTATGAGCTTGGAATTTAAAAAAGTCTAAAAGCACAGAACAATAGAACCTGATTTAACAATTTATCAGTGTTGGCCACAAAGATTATAGAACCTAAAAAAAAAAAAAAAACAGATTATATTTGTATTAGTGAGCCATGATTAACATATATTATCAAAACTATATTATAAAAATAAGTATCACATAAGAACAAAAAAAAAGAGGGGACAAAATAATATATAAAATGCATACCTTTTGACTTCAATCAGAACAAAACAAGTTCCTTTTGGAGTCCAAGTTGCAGTGATAGAAATTAGAAGGAGAATAGAGTATGGAGAAAAAAAAACTCTTGAATTGAAAGGATTCAATAAGAACACAGAGGAGATTGTTCTCTTTGGATTGCAAGCAGATGTAGAAAAAATCTATAAAGAGGAAGAATTTTAGAACTCAAAATGAATTCATTACTTGTTGTAATTGCAAGGTTTTCTTTTTTATGTTTTTAATGACTACAACTTTTCTCATTTTTTGCAATGTGAAAAGGTATAAACCATGTGAAGCCCATGAAGGAGTAGTTCGTTGGATTTTTTTGGGATGTGGAACGGTCTACAACTTTTCTCTTGTTTTGGAATGTGAAAAGTTTAACTCTTTTGGAATGAGGCCTTTTTTAGAATGTCGGCTTTTATTGCCTTAAATGTTTAAGCCGGCCCTGCCCATGTTTAAACACATTCCAAAAGAGTTAAACTTTTCACATTCCAAAACAAGAGAAAAGTTGTAGACCGTTCCACATCCCAAAAAATCCAACGAACTACTCCTTCATGGGCTTTCACATGGTTTATACCTTTTCACATTGCAAAAAATGAGAAAAGTTGTAGTCATTAAAAACATAAAAAAGAAAACCTTGCAATTACAACAAGTAATGAATTCATTTTGAGTTCTAAAATTCTTCCTCTTTATAGATTTTTTCTACATCTGCTTGCAATCCAAAGAGAACAATCTCCTCTGTGTTCTTATTGAATCCTTTCAATTCAAGAGTTTTTTTTTTCTCCATACTCTATTCTCCTTCTAATTTCTATCACTGCAACTTGGACTCCAAAAGGAACTTGTTTTGTTCTGATTGAAGTCAAAAGGTATGCATTTTATATATTATTTTGTCCCCTCTTTTTTTTTGTTCTTATGTGATACTTATTTTTATAATATAGTTTTGATAATATATGTTAATCATGGCTCACTAATACAAATATAATCTGTTTTTTTTTTTTAGGTTCTATAATCTTTGTGGCCAACACTGATAAATTGTTAAATCAGGTTCTATTGTTCTGTGCTTTTAGACTTTTTTAAATTCCAAGCTCATACTCTTTGTTTATTATAGTTAGTGCTTATTTTATTTGTAAATATTATTAGTTATAATTTATAAATAATAAATATGTCTACTAGAAAATACGAATCCGGGTACTCAAAAATTAAAAAAAAAAAGAATAGATGATTTAATTCAATCTCAAAAAGGAGCTCTTGATAATTTGTTACAAGCAATAAGCAAAATATAACAATAAATGAACAAGAAATTGATCTAAATGAGTTAGAAGATCATAAAATGGTCGAACAAAAAGATATCAATGAAGATATTCATAATGATAGTCAAATTCTTAATGAAGAACATGAGAATATTAATGAAACAACTCATCATATTCCTACAAATATTTATGATCCAAGTCAGTGGACAAATATTGATACAAAACTAAGAGATTTATTAGTAGAAAAGGGCCCAATTAGAGATAATGATCTAGATTTTCCCAAAGATGAATTCTCTAGACATTTTTCTGCTACATATATATTCGAAAATTACCAAATGGGGAGAAGCATGATAGAAAATGGCTAGTATATTCAAAAGATTTGGATAGAGTATTTTGTTTTTGTTGTAAGTTGTTTAATTCATATTGTAATACAAGTAAACTAACTAATGAAGGAACTAAAGATTGGAGAAATCTTGGTGTTAAGCTTAAGAGTCATGAGACAACTAATGAGCATATTACTAACATGAATACTTGGATTGATTTAGAAATAAGATTGCCAAAAAATAAAACAATTGATAAAAATATCCAAGAACAAATTAACAAAGAGAAAGATCATTGGAAAAAAGTATTATTAAGAATTATTGCTGTCGTAAAGAATCTTGGTAAAAATAATTTGGCATTTCGAGGAACAAATGAAAAGATATATCAAGAAAATAATGGAAATTTTTTAAGTTTAATTGAAATGATTGCAGAATTTGATCCGGCAATACAAGAACATATTCGACGTATTCAACATGATGAAATTCACAATCATTATCTTGGACATAATATACAAAATGAATTGATAAATTTAATAGCAAATGAAATTAGAAGTAAAATTATTAAAAGAGTTAAAGAAGCAAAATATTTTTCAATTATACTCGATTGCACTCCGAATGTTAGTCATCAAGAGCAAATGTCTCTCGTATTACGATGTGTAGATATTTCATTAAGTCCAATAAAAATAGAAGAATATTTTTTAGAATTTCTAAAAGTAGATGATACCACTGGAAAAGGCCTTTTTAATGCAATTATAGATGCAATAAGAAATCTTGAACTTGATATTAATGATGTACGAGGACAGGGATATGATAATGGATCTAATATGAAAGGAAAACATCAAGGGGTACAAAAAAGACTCCTAGATATAAATCCTAGAGCATTTTACACACCATGTGGTTGCCATAATCTAAATCTAGTACTTTGCGATATGGCTAACTCTTGTCATAAAGCTATATCTTTTTTTGGAGTTGTACAACGTATATATTCATTATTTTCTTCTTCTACAAAACGCTGGAGAATTTTACAAAATGATGTACCCGGTTTAACTCTTAAGTCATTGTCACAAACACGTTGGGAAAGTCGTATTGAAAGTGTTAAAGCAATAAGATACCAAGCTCCACAAATAAGAGATGCACTGTTGCAATTAGCAAAAAAATAGTGAAGATCCTAAAATTAAAAGTGAAGCTAACTGTTTAGCAACATATGAGATTGAGAACTTTGAATTTTTATTAGGCATGACAATTTGGTATGATATATTATTTGCTGTTAACTCAGTTAGTAAAAATTTACAATCAAAAGATATGCGTATTGATATTGCTATAG
Organism: Litsea cubeba; assembly: GCA_012931725.1. Classification (NCBI taxonomy): domain Eukaryota; kingdom Viridiplantae; phylum Streptophyta; class Magnoliopsida; order Laurales; family Lauraceae; genus Litsea; species Litsea cubeba. The sequence goes on from CM022955.1 coordinate 4,433,796, forward strand.
ATCAATTAAAAGGTCTTATTTCTTTTTTTGAAAAATATAGAGAAAATGGATTTACATCTACTATGATTACAGCTAGAGAGACTGCGGCTGAAATGGAAATAGAACCTATATTTCGTGAAAAACGTATAATTCGTAGAAAGAAGCAGTTTGATGAGAATGTCAATGACGAGACAATACAATCTGCTGAAGAATCATTTAGAATTGATTATTTTATATACATAGTAGATCAAGCTATTTCTTCAATTCAGAGTAGGTTTGAACAGTTTAAAATATATGAAAACATTTTTGGCTTTTTATTTAATATTAAAATTTTAAAATCAATAGACAATGATAGTTTGAAAAAAAGCTGCCATAATCTCGAATGTTCCTTGAAACATGATAGTTTTTTAGATATTGATGGTTTAGATTTATTTTCAGAATTGAAAGTTTTAAAAGAGATTTTACAAACAGAAGAAAACACTCCAATTGACATACTTAATTATATAAAAAGACTAGATTCTTTTCCAAATGCATATATTGCTTACAGAATATTATTGACAATACCTGTAACTGTTGCTTCTGCAGAACGAAGTTTTTCAAAATTAAAATTAATAAAATCCTACCTACGATCAACAATGTCACAAGAAAGATTAAGTGGATTAGCTATAATATCAATTGAAAAGGATATGTTAGCAAAACTTGAATATAAAAACTTAATTAGTAACTTTGCATCACAAAAAGCGAGAAAAATAGATTTTAAATAAAATATTTATAATAATATTACAAAATAGAAAAGGCCTCATTTAAGATTTTTGCTTTAGGCCTCAAGTTATCTCAAGCCGGCCTTGAACATGGGCCTTATTTTTTGGGATTTGTTATGAGGCCTTTTTTAGAATGTCAAAGTTTAAAATGTGGCCTTATTTTTTGGGATTTGTTATGAGGCCTTTTGGAATGTCAACAGTTTAAAATGGGGCCTTATTTTTTGGGATTTGTTATGAGGCCTTCTTTTTTGGGAGAAACAAGCAACTTTATTTTTATTGTTTTTTTGGAAGTTGAGAACATTGGGGGCCTAAAATTTTGGGGGCCTAAAGCAAGGGCTTTTATTGCCTTATGTTTAAGCTGGCCCTGATTATATTCTGCCTTTATTCAAACACCCCCTTAGTCCAAAGGTGATGATGATGTTTTTCATTTTTCTTGATTGTGTCTACAGAGTGAAGATGGCGATATCATTGACTGTGTTGATATCTATAAGCAGCCTGCATTTGACCATCCCTTGCTCAAAAATCACACCATACAGGTTTTTTCAATATCCTGTTTTATTTACTCCTAATCGATTGATGTGTTCATTTCCATGCTCCCTTGTTTACCTAGAAGCAGGAATTTGTAGAAACCATGTCATGGTTTCGGTGGATACTGATGATAAATTTTAAAGCAGAGACATTGTTGATATAATATGATTGAAGGTCCCCATTTGTTGCAGCGCAACTGAATTCTTCAACTTATCTGTTTCTATGTTAAATCAAATTTCAGTTAATCCTGCCTTACCGTATTAGGTATTGGCCTTGTAATACTTCAGAGTCTAGGATTGTTTACCTTCTAATATGAAACTACTCTGGATTTTTTTCACATTCCATTACAGATGAGACCAAGCTCTTATGATAGGGAAAATATGTCATCTTCAAAACCAATACAACAGTTGTGGTATAAGAGCGGAAGTTGTCCAGAAGGAACAATTCCTATTCAAAGGACTAAAAAGAGACACTTACTTGCAGCCAGGTCCTTGTCTACTCCGTTCCCCGACATGGATGTGAGTTATAATTTTAGTTACATTTCATTTTCTACACTATTGATGTGATGATGATTGATTCCTTCAATTGTTTATGGTCTGTCGTGATCGTAGTAACAAACGGGTGAACATGAAAGTGTGCTACTATTTGAATACCAATTACCAAGAACTGATAGTTTGTGTATGAAGTCAAACGAGTATCTTTTGGTTATTTGGTGTATTGTGACAGACTGCTAAATTAAGTTTAGTCAAGAGCAATCTGGGAGGTGAAGGATTTATCAATTTATGGAACATAAATGTGGAGGGACCATCAGAAGCGACCAGATCTTCTATCTTTGTCGGTAGAGGAGATCACCTCGATTTAGTCACCTGTGGATGGATGGTAATCTTTCTCCCTTTCCCTGTTCTCTATCCATTTATTTTGTCTAGGAAATAGATGTAACGTTGTGATCTTAAAAACAATATGTCAAGGCAAAAGAATAGCCCCACCTTATCATGAAACACCGATGGTGGGGAATTATATACTCTCGCACCAATGATTTCAAGATGAGAATCTTAGCTCTTGATTCAAGCTTGCTTTTTATTTTGTTTTTTATTTTTTATTTTTTTATTTTTTGTGTGTGGGGAACCCTATGCAAGGGGGTTGGGACCTATGAGAGCACCTGCACAATTGAGAGGACAACACTCACACAAGTGAACAGAGGTCTCTCATACATGTGGAAATGGTGCACTGTTAGGTTGCTAATTCATGGGGTTATGACAAAACTCTGGGTCATGTGAGTTGTAATTTTTATTTTTAAAAAAGAACTGTATTTATGCTCTGAAGATAGTAGTCTGGGAGAACTTGAAGTCAGAAGTCAGAAAGGGACCAAAATTGCTGAAATTTTCGAAATCTAGAATGGTACTCACTCGAGCGGACGTTGTCAGGAAGTAGACAGAATGATGCCTGTGCCCTATGAAAATTAGAATTTGTATTTCTAATTGTGCTCAAACTGCGTGTTATCATATTGAGATACCTCTCTCATTGTTCTGAGTCGAAAGACCCTAATTGGGAGAATTCTTCTCTCAGGACTTATTTGAAGAGTTGGACTGTTGCGACGAGCAATCTAGAGATCAATTTTAGAACCTTCAGGTGCACCGTCAAATGCAGGGAGGGACCCAAGTATGGATCCCTGGACATTCTGATGAAACATTAGGTAGACACCCAAGGATGGATCCCTTGATATCCGGGTGAGAGGTGATGTTCTCAACCAAGTGGGCACCTACATTCTCAAGTTTGTTTGAATTCTGATATTTAGTGATAGTTGTCAATTTTGATTTGGTTTGGTGCAGTCAAAATGCTAAATAATTTCTGTTAGAACTATGCCTGAACTAAATTACATATGCGGAAAAAGTTGGTCTGAATTTCAACCCATTTCAGTTGGTTTTGTCATTTCGACCATTTTAGTCGAAGTTTATATATGAGACTAAAGAGCATAGTTTTATTTTTAAAATTTATTTTAAATGCATTCAGACTTTCAGAGTCCCCCCGGCTATACCAACTAGGACATAATTGCATGTCATATTATGAGTTGAGATTTGAGAATGCATGCGTAGTTTAACATTGCCACATATATCCTTACAATTTATTCATTTTGGCATGTAAGAAAATTTTATATATTGCATCTTTGATTTAGTGAAGAAAATTAAATATATGCTATCTTTATATTTTTTAAATTTTTTTACTTTTTAAATATTATAAATTATTTTTTCATACTAGCGGAAACATTTCAGTTCGGAGCCCTAGCTACTAAAATAGGTCCAAAACAAAATTGACAACTATAACCCACTGATAAATATTTACATGACATAATGGATACATGGTTGAAATTTTGTTCATTTCGCTTATTATTTTCTTTCTCATCATAGGTTGCTCCTAGTCTCTTTGGAGATAATGCAACACGACTTTACGCGTTTTGGGGTGTAAGTAAATTAACTTTATACTCTACTTTCTTTTATGATATATGAGATGGTGATATACTCTACATTCGGTTTATAACACAAGCTGAATTACATGTTGGCCATCATTTTCTAATTTCCATGTATCTCTGTTCAGACAGATGACGGGGGTTGCTTCAACTTGCTGTGCTCTGGTTTTGTTCAAACAGGCCAAGCGGTTACCTTAGGCGCAGCCACACGTGTTTCTACCTATGGTGGCGATCAAATGGCTATTAAAGTGAAGATATACTGGGTAAATTCTAATCAAACAAAGAAATCATTTCTTTCTCTAGTTCCCCTCCCTATCTGTATGATGGACCCAATGGTTTGCATAGTATCCCTACTTTTATTTGTTAAAAACTAAAAGATCAAATCATTTGTTTCATAGAAAATCCTGCAGACATAGCTTACTTGCTTTTCAAGTTGGTGAAAATATATTTCTCTCTCTTGACCTCGCAAGACAAAAGAAGTTTTCATGAAATTATCAGCATAATTCAGTGAATCAAGCTTTAGGGAGATGATAAAGAACCGTTCAAATTGTTTTATTATCAGACTGCTTGTGAAACCTACTGAGGGATTTTTTTTTTTTACCCCCCTTCCTAGATTGCAAATGGAATTAAAGAATGATGTGCAAAGGCATTCCTGAAACAAGTACCAAAATAATACAGTCAGATAGAAGTTCACAAAAGAAAAACAAAGTCACAAAATGTACAATTAAGGGACAAAACTGAGGAAGCTCCTCTATACTAGTAATGAAGTTAGTACTTCTTAATAGGTAATTCCCAAAATCTTCTTCTTCTACTGGATTGCAAGTGAATGACTGGCCCCAAATGACCTTTTTTTGTGGTACACAAATGCCCAATCTTGGTGGGCAACATATTCTATGATTTGGATCTAATTAATCATCCAAAATACTTTAAATACTTTGCTTACAAATTATGGTTCATTCATAACCCTAAACAAATTCTTTTCTAATGTTTGAAGGAAGGGAAGTTGGGAAGCAAGCACTGGAACCCAACTGTGTCTTTAATTCTTCCAAGGTCTATGAGTTGATTAGGGCACACGAGTTTTTTTACAAAGCAGTCATCTTTGATTGTGTTTTTTGCGCAGGACAGTACAACTCGTAGTTGGTGGTTAGTGGTTGAGAATACACCCGTGGGGTACTGGCCCGGTTCTTTGTTCAAGAACATGGCAGGAAATGCTCGGTTCATTCAGTGGGGAGGACTAGTCCAAACCAGTCTACCTAGAGGAAGACATACTAGCACTCAAATGGGAAGACATACTAGCACTCAAATGGGCAGTGGTCATTTTCCTGTTGAAGGCTTTAAAAAATCAGCCTACTTTGATAAATGTGTCTATTTCGATACTGATACCAACATTGGAAAAACTCCTGGTGACGGGTATGAAAAGTTTGTTACCAAACCTACTTGCTATGGCATCTCAGATATATATCCAGTCGAAGGAGGTCCAGGTGTTCGTTTCTTTTTCGGTGGGCCTGGTGGTCCTAGTTGTGATCGATGAAATTCAGTCTCTCTGAAGCCTATTGTTTCAAGCTAATAAAGAAAAATAATACAGTTTCTTCTATGTATGATGACTTTTTTTAATATCTTTCCCAGCTCTTTGGCCAACTTCAAGTGCATTATCACTTCTTTTTATTATTGCTGACTTTAATTTGTATTTGACCGTATATGTTTTGTCTGATTATCCATTGATAATAAATCAACATTAGAACTAGGGGTGTAACAGTTCGGTTAACCATTTGTTTTAGAAAAACCGTTAATCGAACCGTATTTTATAAATTTCGATTTTTAAAAACCGTAATTGTAACCATAGCCTAAAAAACCGTTAAAAATCGAACCACGGTTAATTGTATTAGATGCTTCGGATATGGTTAGTTCCAATACGGGCTAAAAAAGAAAAAAAAAACATATATTCCAATATACGAGCAATATCTATACATATCAAAGAAAACATAAAAAAATATATAAAAATACAAAAAAAAAAAGATTCGTAGAGAAAGCAAGATGAGGAAAGGGGGCTTAATTAACTTAAGTCATTCTATTTCATTTAGGCTCTTTAGTTTTTTATTTATTAGTTTAACAGTTCGGTTAACCATGTGTTTTGGGAAGACTGCTAACCAAACCGTATTTTACGGTTCGGTTTAGTTAATAACCGTGAGTCGAGATTGAAAACCGTAACCGAACCGTGAAGCACGGTTTTTCGATTTGAATAACTGCAACCGAACTGTGAAATTCGGTTATTGACTGTCGGATTGGTCGATTAGATGGTTTTTATTTACACCCCTAATTAGAACCACTCCACTTGTTCGTAGTGAACATGTGCTGTTGTCATTAGTGTAATTTCTCCCCATATTTTCCCTAATATTTCAAACCTTCCACGGTGAGATCGAGAATGTTAAACATGAGATCTCACTCTTATTAAAGGAAGAGCTACTCTATAACACTACAAGATGAATTACCTTCTTGGCTAGCCCAATTGGATGCATGACAATCAAGTGAAGTACAATGTTGAAAATAAGGGTAAACATAGGACTGAATTTGGTTGCAATTACTAAGTTAAATTCGAATATATAGTTGTTTACTCATTTTTCCTATCAAGATTTATATTTAGATAGATAAGTAGGAGTTACATATAAAGCTTGGATAAATACTATGAAAACTATGTCGAGTATGTTAGGTACAAAAGGGCTACAGTAGACAAAAGTCACGTCAGTGGGCTGTTATAGACTTGTCCCGACAGTCCCGTCTTGTAAGGACTCAAGAAATCATTGAAGAGGCAGAGAGGCACCTCGCCATAGAGGGGGTGGCGCGCAGAGCCCAGTTGGATCCGGACTCTGAGTGAAAGTTTGAGAAAACCTTCTATTCTAAGTGGATTATTCTTAGGAGTCTCTTGCACGAATTAGGGGCTATAAATTGGGTGTTTCCCACAACCCAAAGAGACACAGATCATCTCTCAAGTTCTGAATTAGTGATCTAATTGAGAGAAATATTCTCAAGAGATTTTTAAAGAGCTGTGCTACCAAGTACTCTAGAGAGTCAGGTTCTTCTGCATCATTTGTAGAAGATCATCTTCTTGTGTAGAAGATTTGAAGAGTCAAGCACTAGATAGAGTCTGTTGTAATCAACAGTGTGAAGTCGTTAAAACGTTACGCGAAATAAGGTAACTTCAGTCTTTAGATAAGAGATATTTGGGGAGGAAATCTGAGTTTCTTGTAATTGCGAGAATCATAGTGTTTGATTTGATTCAGTTCGGATCGGTGATTTTTTACCCGGTTAGGATTTTCCACCTTAAATTTAGTGTCGCTGTGGTGTGTGCTTGTGATTTTATTTTCGCTACGTAGATTATTATTTTTTTGCACACTAGTGGGTTATTTTATTGAGTGGACCAATATAGAGATCTCGAACCTTAAACCTTCAATTTGTATCAGAGCGAGTTGCTCTAATTTGCTGTGTTTGATTTAAAGCGATTTCTAGAAAAATGCTCAATAGAGAAGGGATATCAACTTCCAAGCCCCATTTACTAGATGGTTCTAATTTATGCATATTGGAAGCAAAGGATGTTTGGATTCCTTAAGTCCATTGATGATGATGATGTGTGATATTATTAATGAGGGCTACTCTAAACCAACGATTGTGGTTAGTGGACAAACTGTTCCTAAACCTAAAGCTGAATAGACTAAGGATGGGAAGTATGCCTCCAATTGTAATAACAAGGCTGTAAATAGTATATACAATGGAGTGTCTGCTGAAGAGTTCCATAGGATTTCCACTTGCAAAACTGCAAAAGAAGCATGAGAAGTCTTACAGACAGTGTATGAGGGTACAGACACGGTGAAGCAATCTAAATTGCAAAAGCTGACTAAAGAATTTGAAACCATCGTGATGCAAGAAGATGAGATCTTTGATCAATTTTATGCAAAGCTGAATGATATTGTCAATTCTGTTTTAAATCTGGGTGAGAAAATTCAAAAAAACAAGATTGTCAAGGAAATTTTGAGGTCTCTAACTTCGAGGTTCGATTCTAAAGTTGATGTTATAGAAGAAAATAAGAATCGTGATACCCTTGAGTCAACCAGCTGGTTGGAAATCTTCAAACCTTTGAAGCAAACCATTTGGATAAAAGGAAAATCAAAAGAGAAATGTATTTTGCTTTGAAAGCCAACTCAGAATCAAGAAAGAAGCCTGAAAAGAAAATTGAGTCTGATTCTGAATCTGAGGCTGAAGATGATATGGATGAAATGTTTAATTGCTTGAAGAAGTACATGAAGTCAAAACAAGTCAAGTGGAAGAGTTCTAAATTTGAGAAGAAGGATTCTGCGAAAGGAACTAAGTGTTTTGAGTGCCAAGGCTACGGACACTATGCGAATGAATGTGCCAATAAGAAAAAGAGTACACAGAAAAAAGCTCTCAACACAACTTGGGATGAAGAGTCATAGAAGAAGAAAAAGATCCTTCAGTTGATGTCTCTGAAACTGTGAATGGAAAGTTTGTGGCTTTCATGGCTGAGTCTCTATTTGACAATGATACTAATGACGATCATGATGATGAGATGTCAGATCAAGAGAAAGATTATGAAGAGTTGTATCATATTACATATGTTGATTGTGTCAAGATGACCAAGTATGGCAATAAGATTGTCATCAAGTTTAAGGCTGCTCAAAAAGAAAATTCTGCACTGAAAATTGAATTAGAATAAGCACTTGAAAACGTTTATCTCTTGGAAAGTCAGAAGAACTGGATAGCTGAAAATTTGACTACTGATGGTCAGAAATTCAAGAAGGCTGAACAAGAGATTGAGACCTTAAAAACTGAGTTACAGACGGTCAAGCTGAAAATAAAAATTTATATGGAAGGTTGAAGATCACTCCGTCTGAGCTAAGACTGAAATAAACTTTGCTAAACAAGATGAACACTGGTTGGAAGACTCGTACAAACATCTTGTGCAGTCAGAAGTCTCAGTTTGACAGAAGCGGTCTCGGTTATGATCATGGTGCATCCACTTCAAATGCTAAAGGTAAAACACTTTTTGTTTCAAGTGTTGCACATGCTATTCCACATACTGCACTTTCAAATAATGTGTCAAGTAGGTTCGAGAAAAATAATATGTCACGCGCTACGCGCACATCCATTTGTTACCATTGTGGAAAGAAATGACACATTCATCCCCATTGCAAGAAGCTGCAAAGTCTACTCAAAACCAAGCAATGGCGAAAGAGTTTTTCTCCACCCAAGACGGGGTAAAAAAATTTTGCCTAAAGAGTTCGCTCACACTATGCTGAAAGCTCAAACTACACAAGTGTGGGTGGCTAATTATAAAAGGCCCTGATCAAGGAGGTCAAGCCCCCACCCCCAGTGCTGATACGAAAATCATAGTGAGGGGGAGTCAAAATTGAGGGGGAGCTACTGTTGCATCCAGATTGACAGAAGCTGCATGATTATTTTTGTTTGTCAATTATGGACAAATTTAGGGGAAGAAGAATGAAGCCAGGGTGAGTTCTACAAGCTAAGGCAATTCAAGATCTACAATGCTGATTTTTTTTAAATTCCATATTTTTGGATTTTTTTTTTTGGTAGATCATATTGTATTGTACTAGGAAGATTTGTCCAAGAATTACCAAAAGGGGGAGATTGTTAGGTACAAAAGGGCTACATTAGACAAAAGTCACGTCAGTGAGCTGTAATAGACTTGTCCCGACAGTCCCGTCTTGTCAGGACTCAAGAAATCGTTGAAGAGGCAGAGAGGCACCTCGCTATAGCGAGAGTGGCGCGCAGAGCCGAGTTGGATCCTGACTCTGAGTGGAAGTTTGAGAAAACCTTCTATTCTACGTGGATTATTCTTAGGAGTATCTTGCGCTAATTAGTGGCTATAAATTGGGTGTTTCTCAACCCAAAGAGACACAAATAATCTCTCAAGGTCTGAATTAGTGATCTTATTGAGAGAAATATTCTCTAGAGATTTTTAAAGAGTTGTGCTACCAAGTGCTCTACAGAGTCAGGTTCTTCTGCATCCCTTGTAGAAGATCATCTTCTTGCGTAGAAGATTTGAAGAGTCAAGCACTGGATTGAGTCTGTTGTAATCAACGCTGTGACGTCGTTGAAACGTGAAGTGACACAAGGTAACTTCAATATTTAGATAGGGGATATCTGAAGAGGAAATATGAGTTTCTTGTAATTGCGAGATTCATAGTGTTTGATTTGATCCAGTTCGGATTAGTGATTTTTTATCCGGTTAGGGTTTTTCACATTAAATTTGTTGTCCTTGTGGTGTGTGCTTGTGATTTTATTTCCACTGCATAGATTTTTTTATTTTTTTTTTTGCACACTAGTGGGCTGTTTTATTGAGGAGACCAATATAGAGCTCTCGAATCCTAAACCTTCAGAGAAGTTCAGTAAAACTAACCTGATATAAATACATTAGGATTGCATTTACAGCATTACAATGCTAAAAATAACAAAAATGGTAATGATAGTGGCTTTACCTACCCCATCTCCTTCCCCAAACATATCTCTGGCATTTCACAACTCTTTTGGCTTTTAATTCGTCCCTCTTTGATGTTTAGCTTTGCATAGTTACTCGTCCCTTAAATCTCATTATCTAATGGGGTTCACCTTTTAATGCAGGAAGAGAGATTATTTCTGGGCCTAGAGTTCAATTCTTACCAAGAGTAGATAACATCACCAATTCTTGGCGGGGTACACAAAAAAATAATAATAAACAAATAAAAAATCAACAATTAGACTCCTAGCTCCTTGTTGGTGAGAAATTGAAATTCTCCATATGCTTACTCTTCAAGTGAGATTCCAAATGCACTATAACATCTAGAAAGTTAAAATTTCACATGCCAAAAGTGTCATTTCACAATTTAGCCTAGTGAATTCTCACAATTGAAATGGAAAATTAAGATTCCACATGGAATAACAACTGCATTCCTATCAATAATACCTAACTAGCCCAATAAACCGTGCTCAGTACGGTATCTCCCTACAAAATAAATAATCACATATTAAAAAAATTATCTATTTCCATAGGACAAGTTGGATAAAATAGAAATTGAAAAATTGGAGAAAAAATGATATGGTTACATAGGAATAACAGAAACATGAGTTGTTTGATGGAAAAATGAGAGGAAAGTTGCATGATTAGTTACAGAACCGTCGGTCAAAATTATAACTGAAGGTCAAAATTGAAGCCAAAATCTCCTGGCTTAGTATTGAAAGAAGTTGCTGGTCCCAGATGGGTGTCGGAACCGAACTCGCCGAGAACCTTGTGCGTTCCGGTGTGAGGTAGACTTGCGAACTCGCTGCAAATGCTCTCAGATCTTCTGGATAATCAACCAAGAGTTCCCATCTCCCTTTTATAGAGCAATCCCTAGGAGTTACAACTCTATCTGGACACTACCTCTCCTGGAATCCCACATCTCCTGACCAGCGTGTGAATTCTGCCAACTGAGAGTCTGAACTTGATCCAAACTCGATCACCAAGAGTTTGATCCTTATCTGACTCAACCAGATCAAGACTTGTTGGGAGTTCATCCGCGGCACACCGCCGGACTCAATCTGGTGTGGGCCCAATGGCAAGCCGGCCACACAGTTTTTCTAACAATCTCCCACTTGGCACGAATGCCATGTTTTGACAAACGTGTCAATGTACATCAAATGTATTTAAGTCCCATGCGCATCACATGCCTCGCAAATTCTTCGACAGGCAACGGTTTGGTGAGAGCATCAGCCATCAATTCCTTATAAGGTAAATAAGAAATTTCAATTTCTCCATTCTCAGCCTTCTCCCGGACAAAATGATATTTTATCTCAACATGCTTTGATCAGCTATTAAATTTTGGCTCAGTCACCATAGAGATGGCAGACGTACTATCTACATTCATTGGGACAGGCTGTTCCATACTGATTAAATCAATACCACATAAAAAGTTTCTTAACCAGACAACCTCCTGAACTGCGGTACTACAGGCTATATACTCTGCCTCGGCCGTAGACATGGCCGTTGAGGTCTGTTTCTTGCTACCCCAAGAGATCGCACCTCCCCCCAGAGTATACACATAGCCTGTGGTTGACTTTCTTTTGTCTAAGTCACCGGCCCAATCCGCATCGGAATAGCCACGCAATTTCAGGTCATTACCTTGATAACACAGTTGCAACTTCAAAGTGCCTTTGATGTACTGTAGAATCCTCTTAACCGCATACCAATGAGGTAATCCAGGGTTACTTAGGAATCTACTCATGAGACCCACGGCGAATGCAACATCCGGTCTCGTACACAGCATCGCATACATGATGCTTCCCACAACCTGAGCATAAGGCTTGCCCTGCATTATTGCCTTATCTTCCTCAGTTGTGGACCCCTGTTTGCTGGACAATTTTTCATTTTTGCTAATGGGAGAATCGACTGGCTTGCACATCATGCCCATTGACTGCTTGAGAGTAGGATGTCGGGTCCAAATCCTCTACGGTTTCCATTAAACTGCAATAATCATCCAGATATGACGGATGTTTCCTTATCCGAATGGGTCTGCATATTTCCAGTTGTTCCTCATCATGTGGGCCCTGGCCAGGTGTTAAATTTCCAACGCCAACGACGTCGGACCCCCCACTTGCTTGAACATCCTTATCCTTAGAGATCTCATAGAAATCCACCATTCGTGGTCTATCTCTAGGATTACCTGTTGGATTCTCAAGGAAATACACATCTCGACATTCCATGATTATTTTTATTATCGTGATCATACACACGATATCCTTTTGAATGACTTGGGTAGCCAACAAATAAGCAATTCTTTCTCGTTTTTTCCTGCAGTTTGTGTCTTTCTTGTGGCGGTAACAGGACATGTACGGGACAGCCACAAACTTTTAGATGTTCCATTTTAGGTTTGGCTCCAGTCCATAACTTATATGGGTCTTAGGCACAGATTTAGAGGGCGCCCTGTTCAATATATATTGTGCAGTATTAATTGCCTCTCCCCACAAATACAGTGGAAGTTCTGCGTGGCTCATCATGGACCTAACCATGTCCATAAGTGTTCGATTTCGACGTTCAGCCACGCCATTTTGTTGTGGGGTGTAGGGGATCGCATACTCATGTATGATTCCCTCTCTTGCACAATATTATTTGAACAGCTCAGAAGTGTACTCCCCCCCTCTATCGGATTGAATCCGTTTAATTTTCTTTTCCTTTTGATTCTAAACTTTAGAAGTATATATTTGAAAAATTTTTAATGCTTTATGTTTATATGTAATCAAGTAGATATAACCATATCTACTGAAGTCATCAATGAATGTAATAAAATACACATCCCCCATCCTAGTATGAACATTTCAGGGTCCACATATATCTGTGTGAATCAGGTCTAGCAATTCTGAAGTTCTAGTTCCCTTTGGGAATGGTTTCTTGACCATTTTCCCACTTAGACATGGTTCACATGTAGGGTATTCCACTTTTCTAATTTCAGGTAAAAGTCCATCCCTAACCATTCTAGTTATTCTGTTCTTGTTAATGTGTCCTAATCTGTAGTGCCATAATAATGCCAAACCATTAACACATTCATTCACACACACAGAATAATTGGAACTAGATTTTATTGCAACTTTAGAAGTGTCCAGCAAATACAATTTGTAATGAAGCAAACCAGAAATACAAATCTTTCCATTGAGCCCAATAGTAACCTTATCAGTAGTGAACCTAATTTCAAAACCACTAGATGCAAGCTAGCTGACGGAAATCACGCTCCTCCTCATGCCGGGAGCGAAGAAGACATTTGATAAATACAGGGATTTTCCAGTTGGCAGGGGAATTTTGACTTTCCCCACCCCCAACACATCGCAGAATGTCTCATTCCCCGTGTATATGTTATGTTCTCCAGCTTTAATTTCTTGGAATTCAATAAAAACTTATTTGGTCCTCGAGATGTGTCGAGTAGCCCCGGAATCGATCCACCAGTTGCTTTCATTGGTGTCCACCATCATGGATTCGGTGATCATATCAATATAATCTTTACTTCCATGTTGTACCATGTTCTGTTGCCCATTCTCACCCTTTTTCTTTTTATTTTTATCCGGACAGTCTGCACGAAAGTGCCCAGGCTTCCCGCAAATAAAGCAACGCCCCTTTTTCTTTTGTTGCACCTTAGCTTTCCATTTGCCTTTATTCTTCCTTTTCCCCATAGTAGCCATAGAGCCACTAGCAGAATTGGTTTGGGCAAGTAAAGCAGTAGGCACAACACCATGGGCGGCCTGCCTCTGTCCTTCAGCAATTAATTCAGCCTCAATATTCCATATCCCTTTCCAAAACAATCAAATTCCTCAATCTTATATTCATTTGGTCAATGTGGTCATTGATCGAGGTTCCTTCAGGCATTTTATAATTAACATAATTTGAGAATGTCTCCATAAGGTGGGACACAGTGAATGCATCGTATTTCGCAATTATTTGATCATAAATTTCTTTTTCTAAAGCCAGTTGCTCAAATTGCTTGACCAAGTCATTGGAAATAAAACCAAGTAATAGATGCCTTGCTGATTCATTATCATATTCCCAAGTATTAAAGAGATCTTTATCTTCCTTGGAAGCATCATCAGCAGGCTTCTCAGGTGTCTTTTCTTTAATAACATAAGAAAGACCCTCAAAACGCAACAAGGCATCCATCCGACGTTTCCAAATGGGTCAGTTCTTCCTATTGAAAATATCGACCTTAGCGAGATCGTGCAAAGCAGATTTAGCAGTAGACATATCTGAAAGAAAAATAAATAAAGTCCAGATACCACTAACCGTGATCGCAGTCCAAATTTTGTTTTTGAATGATGGAATGCCGATCAGTCGTGTCTACCAAATAGTGCTCGTCGTCACGAATCCGCAGATCCAAACCGCTCGTCGATCGAAGGTCGGATGAACAAGTTACGGACGGTCAAAGGTACTGTTGACCGAGGAGATTTTCTCCGTGCTTGCGTCTGCCCCTGCGTCGTGCTGACGTCAATTCCGTAACAGACGCTGCAACAGTTGGATGTGGGCCTGGCCGAGATCGGGTCGGGTTAGATTTCAGGCCTGACCCGACCTGGTTGTGACTTGCGCTAGAACAGCAACAACAAGAGGGAATTGCTGCACGCGTTCCAAGGCTGGAGGTTACACGCGTCATGAGCAACACCACAGATTCCAAACGTCTGGAATGGACTGCTGCACGCGTTCCAAGGCGAGACCCTTATGGATGGTTGCACCAAAAAAATCGCTCCCTGCTGACGCACAGCTCTAGGTAGAAGAGACAGCAGCAACACGTGGTGTCTTCCTTGATGCGCAAGCCAAAGAAAATTGAGTAGTCATCTTCCTCGTTGGCTTCTGTTGCAGAACAGACTAGAACCGGGAGAAACTCTCGATGAAGAGGTTGTAGAAAGACGATCCACAGTCTTATCGCAAAATCTGAACCGTCAAACGCACAGATCAGAACTTTGATACCAATTGAAAGAAATTGCTGGTCCCAGATGAGTGTCCGAACCGAACTCGCCGAGAACCTTGTGCGTTCCGGTGTGAGGTAGACTTACGAACTCGATCTTCTGGATAATCAACCAAGAGTTCTCATCTCCCCATCTCCCTTATATAGAGGAATCCCTAGGAGTTACAACTCTATCCGGACACTACCTCTCCTGAAATCCCACATCTCCTGACCAGCGTGGGAATTCTGCCAATTGAGAGTCTGAACTTGATTCAAATTCTATCACCAAGAGTTTGATCCTTATCTGACTCAACCAGATCAATACTTGTTGGGGCTCAATGGCACTCGGGCCACACAATTTTCCTAAAAAATATATTATAATATGAAAAATTCTCTTCAGAAATACCCCTAAACAAACATACCCTTGAGGTTCTCCAAACGTCAAATGCAAATGAGCCATTTAACTTCATGAGTGGATAAACAATAAAGGCCCACTGTGATGGAGGAGCTTGCACATTACATAGCTCCCCCAAGTATTGACTGCGTTAAGTACCACAGATTTCAAGGTTGGCCTGGACTGTGGACCTGTAATGCCATCCCTTCAAGCGACTGAATCATTGCCAGGGTCTGTTTTTCTTTTTTTTTTTTTTGGTAGAAACCTGGGTCTGTTTGTGCAGCCTACCTAACCGCAGAAAAGGAAGATCACGCGCAAGCCCTTATCCTCTACCGACAAAGTTAGAAGATCTGGTCGTTTCTGATGGTCCCTCCACATTTATGTTCCATACATTGATAAGTCCTTCACCTCCCCGATTGCTCTTGACTAAACTTAATTTAGCGCACTGTCACAATACACCAAATAACCAAAAGATACTCGTTTGATTTCATACACAAACTATCAGTTCTTGGTAATTGGTACTCAAATAGTAGTTCACTTTCATGTTCACCAGTTTGTTACTAGTTACTACGATCACGACAGAGCATAAACAATTGAAGGAATCAATCATCATCACATCAATAGCGTAGCAAATGAAATGTAACTAAAATTATAACTCACTTCCATGTTGTGGGACGGAGCAGACAAGGACCTGGCTGCAAGTAAGTGTCTCTTTTTAGTCCTTTGAATAGGAATTGTTCCTTCCGGACAACTTCCGCTCTTATGCCACAATTGTTATATTGGTTTTGAAGATGACATATTTTCCCTATCTTAAAAGCTTGGTCTCATCTGTAATGGAATGTGAAAAAAATCCAAGTAGTTTAATAATATTAGAAGGTAAACAATCCTAGACTCTGAAGTATTACAAGGCCAATATATACCTAATACGGTAAGGCATGATTAAGTGAACTTTGATTAACATAGAAACAGATAAGTAGAAGAATTCAGTTGCGCTGCAACAAATGAGGACCTTCAATCATATTATATCAACAATGTCTCTGCTTAAAAATATGTCATCACTCATCAGTATCCACCTAAAGCATGACATGGTTTCTACAAATTCCTGCTTCTAGGTAAACAGGGGAGCATGGAATTGAACACATCAATCGATTAAGAGTAAATAAAATACGGAATTGAAAAAAACCTGTATGGTGTGATTTTTGACCAAGGGATGGTCAAATGCAGGCTGCTTATAGATATCAACACAGTTAATGATATCGCCATCTTCACTCTGTAGACACAATCAAGAAAAGAAAAGAAAAAAAAATCATCTCCCTTAGGACTAAAACATTCACTATTTATCATTGACTATTTAGGTTATAAACACATGTTTTAAGCGTTAGAAAATCATCTAGGATGCCCCAACCTTGGTTTACTATATATGCTAGTACCTTTTCAACAAAATGACTTTGTAATACATGCATACATTCTAGTAATTTGCACACATGATGGTTATGGATTTTAACTGGGCCTTCTGGGAGCAATGCAAGAATACTTCCAATTAGTCAACCGAAGACACGGATTCGAGCACAGAGGGTCAACGGAAAATAAAGGCAAGAAGATTAAGTAGCCCCTTGGGCCAGGGGGGAGTTTTAACACTATTTATTTTTTTAGAACACTGCTATTTCTATATTTTAAAATTTAACGAAGTGGAAATATTCAGTGACGGAATAAGGATTTTTTTTAATGGAACAAGCAACGGACGGATGATAATTTCTAATCCTTTCAAATTGTCTCAAGATCACTATTCTCATTTTATTTTTGGTAGAAAAGAGAATTCATTCAAAGAGACAGAAAATCAACCAAAGGTACATCAAAGAACACGAAAAAACTAAAATAAAAAAAAACCTTCCCCCCCCCCACCCCAAAAAAAAAAAAAGAAAAAGAAAAAGAAAAATAAAAATTACCTGCATAACACCTAATCCATAAGATTTCTTGACAAGCTCACAAGCAAAACCATTTAAGACTTCTAGGGATAGGAGAATGAAATATCTTCAATGGCAAAACTCAATTCATGTCAAGCAAAATAGTGTGGATGGACCTCTCTACTCTGACTTTGTTAATAATATCATTGTCCTCATAGATATCGTCCAGAAGGGGCACTAGCTGGTGTATGATGGAACTGAATATGGAAAATGTAATGTACTATCAATATGGAATATGCCCCCTTGATGGACTCAAAAACCTATGATACCAGAATACTTTAAAATAGTCAATGCATCATGTTAGTTGATACTTCATTTTTTATGTTTAAAATCCATTTCCTTTCACCCTCCTCTTGTTTTGTGCTGTCCTGTCTGTCCTTTTTTATTTTTATTTTTGTCTTTTAATTAATGATATGTTTTTCCTACCAAAAAGGGTAAAAAAGAAAAAAAAAACATTGTCCTTTCATACTCCTCCTGGATGATTAAGCATCGTAGCATAAAAGTCCATCTTTGATGTTACACTTGCTGCTTCAAAATATTTTCTGAATAATGGGCACAAATTAAGGAAACATATCATAAGAGCAGTGACTGTAACTGTTTGGGCCACTAATCAGACATTCAGATTTCAGACTCGACTACTTTTTATTAAAATCCTACACTCTCTGCCTTATTGATTTAATCACACAAATAGAAATTGATCTCTCAGTCGTACAACATGGTCATAAATTTGTTATTAAGATAACTAATTTTTTCCTTAGTTTTTCGCGGAACACGCTATTTTATATAGTAATTAAGACCAGACTCTTTTTTTTTTATTTAACCAATTTCATTAAGTTTACAATATATAGTTTGAGATTCTAAAAACATGGTTTTGAACATTTTGTATTGGCATTACTCTACGCATTTATTAGTTTTGAGCAGAGATGTCTTTTAAATGAGTTTGGTCATAGTTTTTTTTACAACTGGAGACTCAAACAAAGTCCAAGTCGGATCCGTATGATCCAGTTGATTTTAGACATGTCACACATATGTACATGACCCATCCACTAACAGTCCCATATGAGATTTAGTCCAGTGCACAAGATCTTATCACTGGATAAGTTGACTATTAGCAGCCTTGCATAGATTCAGTCACTCGATCTGTTGACAGATCAAGTCTATCCAGAGGGAATCTCCCAGATCACTTCATACAAAAGATAAACAACAAAAAATCAAGCAGTGGGACGGACGAGTCTGAATATCTGTGGCATGGAGATCTAGGATTTTCTTTTGAGTGGGGGTGGACAGCAAACACCTAGTTTGACTTTGTGGCAAATGTCAGATTAATTTCATGTGGGTTTTGAGGCAGAACAAGGAATTTTATGGATTTTGAAAGCTAATGCAAGATTTTTAAGGATTTTGAAAGGAGACCTAAGTTCCGCTAGGTGTGAGATCCCACCTGGACTTGTTTGGCTTGTTTGTTAGCTTGCTTGTTTCCTAGTGGGCTTGAACTACACAAAGTCCACATAAGCCCAAGGTAGACAATATCATATGGGCACTGATCGTGACAAATATACCCTAAAATCAACTGAAAAAGAGGATTCATAGTTTCTGGAGTGGATGTCTAAATCCCTCCCTTGATTCTTTTTATGTGTGTATTTTAAATGAATGGCCCTTTTATACAAAAGAAAAAAGGCCAAAAAACGTAATATGTTTTTTTTTTTAAAAGCAAAGATTGTGGCATTGGTTGAAACTTCTTGGAAACCATGCTTTATAACTATGTTTCAACCTTCAATAAAAAAAAAGGGGTTTTGACCATACAGGGTATAAAATATCCTGTATTTCTTGAAATGGTGTTGACAAAAAGTATATCCCAAATATGGATATCGTACAAAGATCCTCTTTTTTTTTTCACTTTTACCCTTTTTTGTGCGATATCGCAAATAAACTGAAGAGTCATTATCTCGTTTTCCCTCCCTTTTTTTCCTCCGTTTGCAGCAAAAAGTAAGCCGTTTTTCCTCATTGTTTTTCATATCTTTTGTTCATCTAATACAATCAAATAAAAAAAATTAAGAATAAATTTCAAAGTATCTCCATGACCATAAGTTTTTGGTGTCTCAATGCCCAACCATTTTTAACATAACATCTGACAGATTATATGAAAAACTCCAAACATGTCCAAATATTGTGTAAAAAGAATCGTTTGAATGCCTTTGGAGAAATGAAAGAGCGATTGCTACAGCAAATACATTTTTAGGACGTTTCATATCTTTTGTTTCATCTAATATAATCAAACAAAAAAATCAAGAATAAATTCCAAAGTATCTCCATGACCATAAGTTTTTGGTGTCTCAATGCCCAACTATTTTTAACATAACATTTGACAGAGTATACAAAAAATTCCAAACATGTCGAAATATTATGTAAGAAGAATCATCTAAATGCCTTTGGAGAAATGAAAGAGCGATTGCTTCATCCTTTTGAGAACCTCCTATAAAGATGAAGACAGCCACAGGAAAATAATGAGGGAAAACGACTTACTTTTTGCTGCAAACGGAGGAAAAAAAGGGAGGGAAAACGAGCAGCTTATATAATAACTCTTCAGTTTATGCGATATCGCAAATATTTGCGATATCGCACAAAAAGGGTAAAAGTGGAAAAAAAAAAGAGGCTCTCAGTATGATACCCATATTTGGGATATACTTTTGGTCAACACCATTTCAAGGAATACAGGGTATTTTATACCCTGTACGGTCAAAACCCCTAAAAAAAACATAAATTTCCTCAAAATGGAAAATTAAAAAAAAGGTTGACACTTTCCAATCAATCAAGGTGGTTGGCTAAGATTTCATGATAAAGAATGCGGTTATTTTTAAAAGTAACTACCCTCTCGGATCCCCTATAAACCTGACCCATTATGGAAAAAAGGGCAAAAATGCTAAAACACAAAGGAACCACCTTCATCGTCTTGATTGCAGGCTTATTGAGTCGTTTAAGCTCTCTCCTTATCTCCAATTCTATAAGGGTTTTTCTTCCTATTGCAGCAGCTCCATAAACATATATCAAGCTATAACCAAACCAAACCAAACCAAACCAAGCCTTTTCCCACTAGGTGGGGTCGGCTATATGGATTTGACGACGCCAATTAAATCTGTTTAGGGCCATGTCCTCCGTTAGATCCATGTAGGCAAGATCATGTTTAATAGTTTCTTTCCAACTTCTCATGGGTCTCCCTCTCCCTCTCCTACTCTTGGCAAACTCCATGCTTTCACACCTTTTAACAGGTGCCTCTGTTGGACGCCTTCTAACATGGCCGAACCATCTCAGTCGATTTTCTCTCATTTTATCTCCAATCGGTGCTATTCCTACTATGCCCCTAATTTCCTCATTCCTAATCCTATCTCTCCTTGTGATCCCGCACATCCATCTTAGCATTCTCATCTCCGCAACTTCCATCTTCTTGACATGATTATGCTTTACTGCCCAACACTCTGATCCATATAACAACGCTGGCCGTACCGCCACCTTATAATACTTTCCTTTAACCTTGAGGGGGACTTTCCGATCACACAAGACCCCCGAAGCACTCCTCCATTTGGTCCACCCGGCTTGAATCCTGTGACTTACATCAGTATCAATCCCTCCATCCTGTTGCACCATAGATCCAAGGTACCTAAAGTTTTCTTTTTCTACTATCTTTTGTGTGCCCAAACTTACTTCTATGTTACCAGGTGTCCTACTTTGACTAAACTTGCATTCCATATATTCCGTTTTGCATCGACTTAGCCTAAACCCTTTTGTCTCTAATGTTTTCCGCCACAATTCAAGTTTAGCATTCACTCCTTCTCTCGTCTCATCCACTAAAACAATGTCATCTGCAAATA
Organism: Litsea cubeba; assembly: GCA_012931725.1. Lineage (NCBI taxonomy): Eukaryota > Viridiplantae > Streptophyta > Magnoliopsida > Laurales > Lauraceae > Litsea > Litsea cubeba. The sequence goes on from CM022955.1 coordinate 4,455,214, forward strand.
ACATACACCACGGCACCTCATCCTGGATATGTCTTGTAATCTCATCCATAACTAGGGCAAACAAGTACGGGCTTAACGCTGAGCCTTGGTGTAGACCAATCGTGATAGGAAACTCCTTAGTTTCGCCGCCAGTCGTCCTTATAGATGTCACGACTCTATCATACATATCCTTTATCGCCTCAATATAAGCGACACAAACTCTTTTCTTTTCCAAAACTTTCCAAAGAATCTCCCTAGGAACCCGGTCATAAGCCTTCTCCAAGTCAATGAACACCATATGTAAATCTCTCTTACCTTCTCTATACTGTTCCATTAACCTCCTCAGGAGAAAGATAGCCTCCATGGTTGATCTCCCAGGCATGAAACCAAATTGATTCTCTGAAATATTTGTTGTTCTTCTTAGTCTTCTCTCAATAACTCTCTCCCATAATTTCATCGTATGGCTCATCAATTTAATCCCGCGGTAGTTCGCACAGTTCTGAATATCTCCTTTGTTCTTGTATATGGGTATAAGAATACTTTTCCTCCATGCATTAGGCATCTTCTTGCTCTTTAGCACTACATTAAAAAGCTTTGTCAACCAACTAATACCATCCTCCCCCAAGCACCTCCATACCTCAATAGGGATACCATCTGGCCCAACCGCTTTCCCATTCTTCATTCTTTTCAATACTTCTTTAACTTCTTCCCTACTGATTCTCCTATAGAACATATGATTCGCTTCTTCTCTAGAAATGGTAAGCTGCCCCAATTGTATGTCACTACTACTGCTTTCGTTAAATAACTTGTAGAAGTAGCTCTTCCAACGCTCCTTTATCTCCTCCTCCTTTACTAATACCTTTTCATCCTCATCCTTAATGCATTTAACTTGGTTTAAGTCCTTGGTCCGCCGATCTCTAGTTTTAGCAAGCTTGAATATCTCTCTTTCGCCTTCCTTAGTGTCAAGTCGCCTATATAGCTCCTCAAATGCCTTTGCCTTGGCCTCACTAACTGCCTTTTTGGTTTCTCTTTTTGCTTCTTTATACCTCTCCAAGTTCGCTTCAATTCGATCCTTTTGCCACGTTTTAAAGCACTCTCTTTTAACTCTTATCTTGTCTTGGACGGCTTCGCTCCACCACCATGCCTCTTTCTGTACCGGAGCACCCCCTTTAGATTCTCCTAAGACTTCTTTCCCTACCCTCCGAATACACTCTGCTACCTTATCCCACATATTATTTGCACTCTCATCTGTCGCCCAAACGTCTTCCTCTAGTACTCTTTCCCTTAAAGCTAGTTGCTTATCACCTTTCAGGTTCCACCATTTAGTCCTTGAGCATCTATACAACTTCTTTTTTCTAGTCCACCTTTGTAACTGCACATCTATGATCAACAACCTATGTTGGGAAGTCAAGCTCTCCCCCGGTATAACCTTACAATCTTTACAAGCTAAACGGTCTCTTTTCCTAGTTAAGAAGAAGTCAATTTGTGTCCTCGATGAGCCACTCTTATAAGTCACCAAATGCTCCTCTCTCTTTCTAAAAAATGTGTTAGTTACCATGAGATCATAAGCCACTGAAAACTCCAAGATATCCTTCCCTTCTTCATTTCTATTACCGTACCCATGTCCCCCGTGTACTCCTATGTATCCATCTACGTCACGTCCTACATGACCATTCAAATCACCTCCTATGAAGACCATCTCTCCTTGGGGTATCTCTAGTAGCACTCCTTCCAAGTCTTCCCAAAACTTCTCCTTATGTCCATCTCCTAAGCCCACCTGGGGGGCATAAGCACTAATTACGTTCACTATCTCTTCTCCTAATACTAACTTAATTGCAATAATCCTATCTCCATAGCGCTTTACATTCACTACATCTTCCTTTAAGTCCTTGTTTACCACTATGCCGACCCCATTCCTCGATCTATTAAGTCCCGTATACCATAACTTATACCCGGTCCTCTCAATCTCTTTTGCTTTGTGTCCCACCCATCTTGTCTCTTGCAAGCAAGCAATTGCGATTCGTCTCCTTTCCATTGTATCCACCACTTCCATAAGTTTCCCAGTTAGGCTCCCAATGTTCCAAGTGCCCAATCTCAGCCTTCTATTTTGGACTAGCTTCCTTACCCCCCACACTCGTCCAATAAAGTGTGAGGACCCTTGCCTATTTAGCACTGCACCCGGGCGCCGATGCAGCGGTCCTTGCTCATTTATCACTGTACCCGGACCATACAGCGCGTCGCTAAGTAGGGGACGCCCCAACGAAATTTCATTAGGTATCAAATCCATAAAAAAAATCCGACTGAGTATTGTGCTGGCTGTCGGCTACCTAACGCACAACCCTCCTCCTTTGTCCGGGCTTGGGACCGGCTATGTCAAGGATACCCCAACATAGGCGGAGTTATAAACATATATCAAGCTATGCACTATTAAAAACAAGCTGGTTGCTAACTTTTCCCATTGAGCCAAACAAATTAAAAAAATACCTGCAAATAATAAAATGATAAGAATATATAATTATAATATATGTGTATGTAAATAGTCAAGATTTTAAATGATAATGGAGGATTGAGCAATCTTTCAAAGATAGATGAGGGTGCCGGTCTGTTATACTTCGTGATTTGGGGACATATATATAGATGTTAGGAGTCCATGAAAAATGTATAGAGACTTATTCTACCGTATCTCTATAATAATAATGTGATTAGCTGTCTTGCTAAAACGAGAAAGATTATAACGTTATCAAGTCAAAATTTTGCTTCTCTTGAGATTTTCTAAAAAAATATGCATTTTCTAAAAAGTATATATGCATTTTCCTATACGGTTTCCACTTATAACTTATTAATACTCGGTTGAATCTAATTAAATAAATCACTTTCTATTTTAATCCTTATACATAAACCACTTTCCATTTTGGGTTTCCTCTCTAATTCTCACTGAAAGTTTCTTAAAAAAAAAACCTCATTTGAAGTTGACCATCATCATCTCCCTTTAGATTCATCCTTATACACTTTCTTTTTTAAAAAAAAAAAACCCATGATATTATGGATTCAGGTAGATTTGTGTGACAAGAGGACTCTAACATAGGGAGAATAATTCTCCTGAGATTTTTGTGCTCCCACTTATTCATTGTATAAGGCACTAAAATAAAAAAAGGTTTTCATGATAAAGAGGATTTCAATTTTCCAAGAGGTAGATAGGAATACAGGATTCCTCCCTATTCGAAAATGAAAATCCCTAGAATGCAAAATCCTCTTTATCACACGAACACAACCTTGTTTTAAGCTTTATTACCGTATGTTCTGTAAATATATAATATTTATAAATATTACTGGCATACCCGGATATATGTATATAGGACCAAAACCTAATTATCAGTAAGGTCCAAGAGGACAGATCATACCTAGATTTTTAATATATATATAGGACCAAAACCTAATTATCAGTAAGGTCCAAGAGGACAGATCATACCTAGATTTTTAATGTATTTTTAGAGTGGGGTCAAACAGTAATCATAGGTCCACCGTGATCTCCAAAAATAAGACAGAAAATATCTTTTGCTCCGGACTACCGTTGGAAGATTAAATAGAGATTAGCAATGTAATAAGCATCTCAAATTCATATAACCGAAAATAACATTGAGCTTGTCAAACCATATTATATCAATAATTTCTTAACCTCAATAGCCCCCAGTCACAACTCACAACCATCAACAACCATCAGTTAGAGGCCCAAGTCATGTTACAAATAAATAAATAAAAGAACTACAACCACAGGCCTAGGTACATCTATCTTTTGCCTTACCCAAGACTATTAAAGGGTTGGGACGTTCTAATGGCACACAAGATTTATCTCTTCACGCACAAAAGTTGTTGAAAAAAAGGGAGCGACTATATGCACATCCGGAGTTGCTCGGTACACATCCATTCATGGGACCCTTGTTGGAACCCTATGAAAAAAGATGAAAATGCCCATCCCTTTCTTCTCTTCCCTCTCCCTCTCTTGGCTCGGCAGCCCACCTCTCCCTCATTCTCTATGCCTCTCCTTCTCCATCCTCCCTCCCTCTAGCTCCTTCTCTCTCCTCTGTCGCCGCCCAACTCCACCCCCTCTCCTTCTCCCGCCCAAGAAATGGAATCCGCAGTAATAAGAGTTGGAATAGTGGTATTGGTGGCCGACTGCAAGTGTTGTTTGTGTTGAAAATTTATACTAAAAGCAAACTTTTATGTATTTGTCTTTGACTGATTTATTTATTAGTATATTTTGGTCTTTCATCTTTATGAGAATTTATATGGGCAAATGGTTGTATTAATTAGTATATGCATATGTGTCTTTTATTCTATAAAGTAGACAAGTTGGTGTATAGAGTTTAACTTATACATGGAAGACTTGTTTGTCGGTTCTTATAAAATATAAGTTGTTGTTCACAATCTAGGTGGATTTGGACACACCATCGGTACGATTGTAGCATGATGTTTCAGCAGGCTTGTCTTGGCGGCGGGAAACGGAATAGTTTCAACTCATTACGCTAGTACACTTTGTGTGTATTGAACATGATCGCTTTTTGGATTTATTGTCTTTATACTGACTATATAAGACGATTAATATCCAAATGGTTATTATGAGTGCTTATACTCTTAATCCCGATATAAATAATTTACACATACATTTAATGTTTCACATTTTGATTTACAAAGGAGTGAGATCTTTATGGGTCAATAATCTCAGTAAATTGGATGACTACACTGCGTGTATGGTGCATATTATTTTATTAACAGAATCCACGTCCTGTAATAGGGATTGATGATATCCCCTTGATGAAGCTTTTAAGTTTTGATAATGTCAAACCCTGCAGGTGGACTTTGTGTCCGACATATCAAATAAGTTAAGCGTAAGGTTTCAAGAAATTATAAAGATATCGATTAAATATAGATGTCAGTAATTATTTAATCGATAGATATCTGAAATCTTAACGTGAGGAGATTAATAAGCATTTAATAACAAGAAGCTCGAAATATTATTTTGAGAATAAATATAGGAGTGCAATTATAATTCTCTAGTGGACTGAATTGTAATTTATGAAACTAGGATTTTAATTTGGGTCGAATTAGGGTTTTCTGATTCCATAAAAAGCCTACTCCTTATTTACTTCTTAGGGTCCCTATTGTAGCCTATAAATATGCGTTATTGCTCTCTAGGTTAAAACATACAAGAGAAATATCGTTTTTTAGAGCAGGGAGAATTCGCAGAAGAGGCCCACACAGTAGAAGATCTTGATATTTTTGAGTTACTGTGATACCGAGATCAAATCAGAGAGATCTCGCAGGTATGATTTTTTATCATCATTATTTCCACGTTTAATCTGTACGCAATATCTTGAGATTCTGGTGGCATCTTCCAACAGTTTGATCATAGGAGGAGGTGATTTGGGATCAACCATCATCCATCCGCAATAAGCAATGAAACAGTATGATTTGGAGGGAATGTGAACTGCGGGAAACAAAGAAGCTATCGAGTTGTGATCCATCCAACAGTCATGTCAGAGGTTGATAGCAGCTCCATCTCCCATAGACCATCAAGTTCCAAGGCGAATGAAAGCGGAGAGAGATCTAATTTTCCTCCAAACACATGAACCTGCATGAGGATTTTGTTTAGGGGGTGTTTGGAAATAAGATATTTTAGGAGATTTCGCTATATTATCTACTAGTCTAGAATATAATCTATTACCCTAAAAAGGAGGTGTTTGGATAACTTAGAAAGTATCTTATAATATCTCACTGTCTTCCAAAAAGCACCTACGATACAAAGTTTGACGAGTATCTTTAGCATCAGACCCAACCTCTTCTCCAGTATCTCCCTCTCATTGTATTTCTCCTCTTACTCTATCTCCACTCTCTCCTCTGTTTTCCAACTCTTACCTTACGATGATGCCTCCCCCCACTCTCAGAGGATGTCCAGAACCTTCTCTTTCTTTCGCCGTGTCTGGAACACCCGAAGACTCCAGGAATACTTTTCAAACAACCCCACTCCCTCCACCCTCAGCTCACAAAAACCTCTTCATTAGGCTGGTAGTGGGTGGTGGAGTGATTTTTGTTGGCATTGCTATTATTGGAGCTCTATTGTATTGGTTATGGAGGAAAGAGCCAGCACCAACGTCGCGGTTGACGTTAGGGATGACATCACCCCAGATGTACCAACACTTGCACAAGGGTCGTCGTTGGACGGGTTGGGTCAGTTTCAGGTTGAGGCAAACTGGCCTGACACGATCTTCATCTAATAATCAAGGGCGTGCATCCCTTTCTTTCTCGCGCAGAAATTGAGGCAATAGCCTCTATCGGCAACTTTTATCACGTGTTCTCTCCTTGCCAAAACTTTTCATCCACTCTTTTTAGCGCACGCCAACCGAGATAGAGAAAACAACATATGACGCATGTGGTTCTCCTTATAAGTGTGCCCAGAAGATGGACTTTACTCAGCCTTCTTCCTCTGTTGTAGTAGTGAAAACTAGAGTAACAGAAGAGCAGAGGAGATATGGCTTCCAAATCTCCGAGATCCACATCCCATCGTGTGATTTGAACCATCAAACGCACATTGACCTTGTTCTTTTTAGTCTATGGCACTCATGGCCCTTGTTCTTTTTTAACAGTCTATGGCATTTGAGAGAGAGAGAGATAGATTATAGTTTATTACTACACTCACTGTCAGAAATATCCATCATCTTAAAAAATATCTGGATATCTTAAATTTTAGGCCTTTTGGGCTATTCTTAGGAGAATGATGTAGAAATCAAATTAATTTTAAATAACTAAAAACTAATAAAAATATAAATATTAAAAAAAATATTTTTTAAGATTTTCTTCTATTTTCACATCTTTATTTAAGTTTTCTTCTGTTAGCTTTGTTTTGGCATTTATATTAAAATATTGTGAAACTTTTGTAGAATTTATGTTTCAAGTATACATCAAAATATTTTAAAATAGAGTAAGGTTCTCCTAAGCTCGAGCTAATGATAAAATATCATAAGCTCATGCTTGTGTGGCCCACCTTTCGTCCATCCAAATGGACCAAACAATTGACCCCCTAAATTGCACATGTCCACCAACTTTCGGTCCGAATTTACTAGATCGTTGGATCGACTATATATCGATCCGAATCGATTATGTATCGATCCGAATCGACCGTAGAGCATAAAAATTTTGGGCCCATATGGAGATGATAGAAATCATGGTTTGAGCTGATTTTTTGTAGAGAGGAGGATCCTAGGAACTCCTTGAAATCCCCCCATCTCCATCCTCATGTGGGTACCCAGGTGGGCCCACCACACACTTAAGCTTACATCATCTTAAGCTTAAGCTTAGGAGAGCTGACTCCTTTAAAATATCACCTATCTGTGATAAAGCATGCAATAAAAAAAGAAATGATAAAGACCAAGCAACTAGTTACCAGTAAAAGTTAAAGCGGTTCAACCTCTGTTTCAATTTTTAGAATGTTGGAATAAGCTAATTTGTCTTACTCTATTTTTAGCCACCAATCTGTTGGATTGTTGGTGTAAAGGCTAGATTGAGATTTAAATTAAAAGCAACAAATAAAGTTGTGATTTCATCTTTTCTTTCTTGGGAGATAACTAATAAAGTGTGAGTCTTTCTTTTTTTTCTTTGGAGATGCTTCTATGATAGTAACTCTCACACTACTTAGTACCGTGAGAGTTACTCTCATAGGAGCATCCTCCTTCTCTTTATATTGAGTTTGATTTATTCTTAGGGAGCATCTTCTCCAGCATCTCCCTCCTAACTCCTACCTTACGATGATGCCTGATGAGAACCTAAATGAACCATTAATGCCCCTCAATAAGGACTTTGGTATACCTTCCAATGAGATTAATTAGCTTAATTATATTATTTTAATGTTTACTGGTGCCTTAGGTGGAAAGAGAATGAAATTGGAGAAAACCGGCAAGAAACAAGACGAACCAGACTTACTGCCTCGGGGCGTCCAAACGCCAGCCACAGCGCGTCCGTAAGCCAGACCCCAGAAGTGACACCCAAGCTTTTGCCTGCTGGATTCCGGACGCCAGGCATTGGTGAAGTTTGCCTCCCTCCACGTTTTGAAGTGATTTTTGGAGAAAAATCTATAAAAAGGATTTCAAACTCGTTTTTCGGGCATTGACATCTTGAGATAAGAACAGACCTGATTTTTAGGATTGAGAAGAGTGCCAATGGAGATTTAATCAAGGATTCTTCGTCAATCTCTCTCCATAAGTAACTAAATCTTTATCTTAGGGTTGGAATGAAGCCTTAGTTTTGTGTTTATGGTGATGTATAGGCTCTAGGGTTTTACTTTGAATGCTTTGATTATATGACATGAATGCCATCCATGTATTGGATCTCATTATTAATGCAATATCTAGTTTTATTATTTTATTCTTGTAGTTTGAAATACCAGTCATACAAAGGTGCTTCAATGTGTGTAGTGCTAAATCTAAGATAATTTATGCCATAGAGATAGGTTATGCACAGATCTAAACCCGCATGTTTATTTGGGGATAACCCAACTTTTCCAACACCCCCACTCCCTCCACCCTCAGCTCATAAAAAACCTTTTCATTGGGCTGGCAGTGGGTGGCATAGTGATTTTTGTAGGTATTATTATCTTTGCAGCTCTCATGTATTGATTACAGAGGAAAGAGCCAGCACTAGCTGAGGAGGACATTAGAAGAAGTGAGGAGGATGAAACTGGGAATAACATGTTGTTAGAGAGGTTCAGGTCCAGAGTGTAGAGGATAGCTCATCTTCCTCCCAATCTATTTTTTCTTTTTTTTTTTCTAAAATGTATGTTTTTTTTTCTAATGGATGAATATTTAGATTCCAATGATGGCTATATCCGCGTTCAACATGTATTATTATTATGTGATAGCTAGCTAATGCATGATGATATGCACAGGAGACCTCTTTGGGCATCTTTTTTTTTCTTTTTCTTTTAAATATAAAATGTTTTTTTCTTGGTGAATGGAGACATTTTCTAATCAGAGTATGATTTGCAACTAGACTAAAGTATTTTAGATCGAAATCATCATAATATGAGTTAACCACTTCATTTCTACACCATTTCAATCCAATGTTGAATATGAAAATATTCCTTGAGTTACACCACATAGAAAACAGAGTGAGTCATGGCCTTTTTTCTTTCATTTTCTTCTCTAAAATGTAATCAGCTGGATTACTTTTTACCGTCCATCAAGTGGAAAGATTTTCGTCAAAATTTTATGAACCTTTGGATGGTGGATCCAACAGATGTTTAAAGGAGACAATGTTACAAAACACAATTGTATTTTCCTATTCAGTGAATGTATCTTCTCAGATTTTGGTGCCTATAACGAGAGGTGGAGGGGCATAGCTTGCACACATGAGGCACCTTAAATTGGAGTGGAAATTTGCCGAGATAGGAGAAATTTCCCCATCTTCAAAGAGGGGTTATTCAGATGCCTGTACCACCTCTTGATCTTAGCTATAGCGATTTAGAACATAAACCAATTTTTACCAGTCAGATTGTCAGGAGAGTGACTTTGCTGCATGGAGAATGCGACTCTTTGCATTTTGGGCCAAACAATGTCGGAATGGCCTAGAATTTGATTTGGAGCTTTCTAGTGGTATTTTTTTTTTGCCAACTATGTGCTCTGTCTTGTGAAACAAGGTCACCATCTTCACTGCCACTGGGAGCTCCTGTTCAGTTGCTGGAAGAGTGAAGTTAGGCCAAATGATGTCGAAATGGCCCAAAACTTTACATATACTCTTCTTATGGGTGTTTTGAATAATCTTGAGGTTTCTGGATGATTTTGACAAGATCTTATGCTTAAAGTAGCTTTGCCCGTTGTGGTTGAATGCGGCTTCATATAGCTTTTTTTATGTTTGAAAGAGTATAAAGAGGCAAACTGTCATTTTTGTTGTCAACGGTCTGTACTGAAGTGGGTCTCACGTAGAGATCTTTCAGGGGATGATAGTATATCTCTCACTATTCACTGTAAAATCTAATACACACTCATTTACTTCCTTACCTCTCTACTGCCAAGAAATAAAACTCAGCATTTATATATGTATATTCAATCTCCTTCTTATTGGACCCTTCCAAGTACCTAACCTTCTCTCCCTTCCCATCAGACCCAACTACTTCTCCAACATCTACGACACAAAGTTTGACGAGTATCTCTAGTATCTTTAGCATCAGACCCATCCACTTTTCCAGTATTTCCCTCTCATTGTATTTCTCCTCTTGCTCTACCTCCACTCTCTCTTCTATTTTCCAACTCCAACCTTACGATGATGCCTCCCCCCACTCTCAGAGGATGTCCAGAACCTTCTCTTTCTTTCGTCGTCTCTGGAGCACCCCAAGACTCCAGGAATACTTTTTATGGAACCCCACTCCCTCCACCCTCAATTCACAAAAACCTAGCAGTGGGTTGTTGAGTGATTTTGTTGGCATTGCTATCATTGGAGCCCTCTTGTATTGGTTATGGAGGAAAGAGCCAGCACCAACATCGCATTTGACATCAAGGATGATGTCACCCCGGATGTACCAACACTTGCACGAGCATCATTTTTGGATGGGTTGGGTCAGTTTCGAGTTGAGCCATACTGGCCTGACACGATCTTCATCCAACAATCAAGGGCGTGGATCCCTTTCTTTATGGTGCACAAATTGAGGCATTAGCCTCTATCAGCAACCTTTATCACGTGTTCTCTCCTTGCCTCCTCTTTTTTTGCAAGAGTAAACAAAACTTTTCTTCCACTCTTTTTAGCGCATGCCAACCAAGATAGAGAAAACAACATATGACCCATTTGGTTCTCCTTATAAGTATGCCCAGAAGATGGACTTTACTCGGCCTTCTTCCTCTGTTGTAGTAGTGAAAACTAGAGCAACGGAAGAGTAGAGGAGATATGGCTTCGAAATCTCCGTGATCCACATCCCATTGCGTGATTTGAATCGTCAAGCACACATTGACCTTGTTCTTTTTAGTCTATGGCACTCACGGACCTCCATCGGCGATCCATGACAACCTTCGCCCAAACTGATAGTGAACAATTTCAATAGGCATGGGATAGGTTCAAGGATCCCATTACGAAGTATCCTCGTCACCAAATTGCCAAGTGGTTATGGAGGAAAGAGCCAGCACCAATGTCGTGGCTGATGTCAAGAATGACGTTAGGGAAGACGTCACCCTAAATGTACCAACACTTGCACGAGCGTCGTCTTTGGATAGGTTGGGCCAGTTTCGGGTTGAGCCAAACTGGCCTGACACGATCATCATCCAGTAACCAAGGGAGTGGATCCCTTTCTTTTTGGCGCACAAATTGAGGCAATAGCCTCTATCAGCAACCTTTGCCACGTGTTCTCTCTTTGCCTCCTCTTTTTTGCAAGAGTAAACAAAGGAGGAAAAAAACTTTTTCTTCCACTTGTTTCAGCGCACGCCAACCGAGATAGAGAAAATAATACTTAGTTTTCTAGTATGACTAATTTAGAAATTTGAAAACAACGCAACTTGGCCTTTTTTTCTCAGTGGATATGACAGCCGACTAACATCACCATTCTCACGAGTAGAGATGTAGCTAGGTATAATTTATTTTTGCATACCCTATTTTGGGACGATCAATGCCTCCCCCCATAGGATGTCCAAAAGTTTCTTTCTTTCAAACAATTACCGGCCGAAGACTCGGGAGATAACTTAACTTTTCCATCACCCCCACTCTCTCCACCCTCAGCTCACAAAAACCTCTTCATTGGGTGTGATTTTTGTGGGCATTGTAACACCTCGACCCGCCTTAATCTCATTTTAGAGTTAATTAATTTAGATTAATGGCTTAATGGATGTTTTGATTGTGATTGGACTTGATTAGGTAGAATTAGTGTGGGTTTGACCATTTACTAGGTAGATTATGGCTTTTGGAGTGTTTTGGATTTTTGTGTGTATTTAGAAATTTTGGATTTTTAATGCATTGCATAGAGCATTTCTTGGGCCTTAACTTTCATGCTTTGACCCATTTAATTCGAATCCATTTAGATCCATTTCCAGCCCACTTAATCAGCCCAAGCCCTTTCATGAGATTTTCAACCCATTAGTGGACTTGCATGCAACTGCTGGAAATAAATTCCATCAAAACCCATTTCAGTTATTCCTTTCTTCCTTCCTTCTCCATTTTCAGCAGCTGGGAGCTTTTCCCTTCTCCTTCTCTTCTATTCTTCTTCCTTCACTCCTAGCATCAACCAAAGGACCTTGCTTGTGTAGAAGCCGGTCACCACTTCATCTTCTCCAAGTCTCCATTTCCTCCAATTGTGCTCCATCTTCTTCTTTGGTAAGTATTCACCTTCCTTTCCCTTGTTTTTATTTCAAATCATTCCCTCTTGATTTCTTTCAATCATAGAATGTCTCAGATTCGTGCATGTATCTTCTCCATTTCATTCATTTTCGTTTTCACCATTTTTTGGGCATTTGAGCTTGCATTTTTGGGGATTTTCAAGTTTAAGAAGGATTAAGTGTGAGAGTTAGCTTCCAAGCACCAAGGCAAGTTAAACTTATACCTTTGTATGCATAATTCCTCACTTGATTCATGAATATGATCAATCTTGATTAGATACCCATTTCTTGCTCAAAATGGATTTTTAATGAATGGTTCTTGTTAATGTATATGGGATTGATTGAATGGATTTTTATGAGCATTTAGAAGCTCAATATCCTCATTTTAATGTGATTTGAAATGTAGAAAAATGCCTTGAATGGCCTGAGAGAAACAGAGAAGATACAGATTTTCGGACCCAGAATTTGACAGTTCGCTCGAGCGAGCGTGAGTGAACGCTCGAGCGAAGGGCTCTCTGGGAGAGTTCGCTCGAGCGAACTTTTGGTCCGGTCGAGCGAACAACTCTCTGTCTGGGGTCCGCTTGAGCGAACATCTGAACGCTCGAGCGAACCTGATACCTGCAGTATGCAGATTTCCAACGACCGTAACTTTTTAACCGTATGTCCGTTTTTGGAGATCTACATACCGTTATTTGATTTGAATCTTAGAAAAGAATAAATGTTGGATTTTACATAATTGTGACAAATGGATATTTCCATGAGCTATATATTGAACCGTAGTTTGTTCTAGTTGATTGGCCTGATAGATGGACCTGTAAGATGTGCACCCTGAACTTTTATCATGACCAATGAGTTCGTTTAATTGTGGATATGGATTGAACAACCATACCCACAAGGAGCCTTGTGTTCTTCGGATTGTAACCGAACCAAATGTGTTCTATTAAGGGACTCGACATCCAAATTATGTAATGCCAAGGGGGTCCTTTGTAGCCCAATTATGTCGAAATTCTTAATATTACCCCGAGTTGGACGGTGAAGACCACATGTGTTCCCAAGACTGTAGGCTTGGGTTGAATTACATATTCACTCCGTATATGATCTATATGTACATGCATTGCATTCCGTTTCTAGTATTCTATATGACTTGATCATGCTTCTGTTCAGTTATGTATTTCTGTTACATATCTATTATATTACATTTATTTCTGACTTTGTTCAGAATATTTCAGTAAGTCCTGATTTTTTGTTATTTTGTGACATGTCCTGCATCTGTCCTGTATCTGATTAACACTGTTCTGTACCTGATCTATTAATTATACATTGCACTCTATGAGTCGGCACCACTTAGCTTCGACCCTATCTAAGTCGGACCCGGCTAAGTATAGGTTTAGTATATTTCTGGCCCTCAACAGATGGGAAAATTATTCTAAGGGTTAACCGGCACCCTAGGTCTGCGATGGAGAATTCTGGGTACCTCTGTCTCCTAGTAGCACCGCCCTGTTCTGTCCTGTTCTGCTCTCATTTTATTTTCATGTTACAAGATTAACTTGAGAGAATATAGCTTGTGTGGATGTACCAACTAGTTCTGTTAATATGTTTATCTATTATCTATGACTCGTATGTCTCATGCTAATTCATGCACTGATATGCCTAGTGATCATTCCTTGAGATCTTATGATTTATCCCTATCTGACTATTCATTTGTTACATGTTATATGGACTGTATATGTTTGTCTTGCTTAGTTTAGTCTAACGGTGCTACACTTGGCGTTACAGGTGAATACATCGACGCCACTGCCCCAGAGATCCTTGAGGAAGAGGAATCGCTCCATAACGTAGCAGAATGGACTCCTGATGATATCTTTTAGACATCTACATGATGAGATGGACGTTTAAATGACCCATGGACTGTGGCTAGGGTTGCCACATCTTTTGTAGTAGTCTTTATGAATTATTAGCTTTTGGGATTGTAAACTTTAACTTAACTTACTTCGTCTCTCTCTATCTCTTAAACTTGAACTTTTAAAGTATTGCTTATGGACTCTTATGCTCTATACTTTGTTACATGATAAATTATGGATGGATATCTATTTGACAAAATTATACAGGCATATTGAAAAATATAAACCTCACACGTGATATCCTGTGGGTAAATTCCGTATGTGGGGACCAAGAGTCAATGAGTTTGACTCGAATTTCCACGCGGGCGTGTGTCGCGCCTCGGGATGTGCGGATTCTCTGGCTCGGGGCGTGACAGGCATTATTATCTTTGCATCTCTCATGTATTGGTTACGGAGGAAAGAGCCAGCACCAGCTAGGGAGGACGGTAGAAGAAGTGAGGAGGATGATACTGGGGAAGAACATGTTGTTGGAGAGGTTCAGGTCCAGAGTGTAGAGGATAGCTCATCTTCCTCACTATCTATTTTTTCTATTATTTTTTTTTTCTAAAATGTATGGTTTTTTTTCTAATGGATGAATATTTAGATTGCAATGATGGCTATATCTGTGTTGAGCATGTGTTAATATTATGTGATAGCTAATGCATGATGATATGCACAGGAGACCTCTTTGGGCATCTTTCTTTTTTTTTTGTTTTAAATTTAAAATATTTTTTTCTTGGTGAATGGAGACATTTTCTAATATTCAATCAGAGTATGATTTGTAGCTAGACTGAAGTATTTTAGATCAAAATCGTCATAATATGAGCTAACCACTTCATTTATACCCATTTCAATCCAATGTTGAATATGAAAATATACTTCAGTTACACCACATAGAAAACAGTGTGAATCATGGCCTTCTTTCTTTCTTTTTCATCTCTAAAATGTAATAAGCTGGATTCCTTTTTACCGTCCATCAAGTGGGAAGATTTTTCGTCAAAACTTTATGAACCTTTGGAAGTGAGGTAGACTGTTGTGGGGATGGCCATCTCACTGTGCCATTTCAGAAGAATGTTTCTTGAAACGTGGATCTCTCAAGAAAATTCAAGAGTTAAGTCTCTGAAAGGAAATGCACGTCCAAGGGTCCACATTCAATGTTAGAATAATTAATGGCTAAGATCTTCTAAAGTGGTTGTTTTCAGAGAGACAGTTCATCCGCAAAGGTGGATCCAACAGATGTTTAAAGGAGACAATGTTACATAACTCAATTGTAGTTTCCTATTCAGTGACTATATCTTCTCAGATTTTGGTGCCTATAAGGAGAGGTGGAGGGGCATAGCATGCACATATGAGGCACCTTAAATTGGAGTGAAAAATTACCTAGACATGAGAAATTTCCCATGCTATGGAGCAGGGTTATTCAAATGGTTGTACCACCTCTTGATCTTAGCTTTAGCGATTTAGAACATAAACCAATTTTTACCAGTCAGAATGTCAGCAGAGCTGACTTTGTTGCATGGAGAATGCGACTCTTTGCATTTTGGGCAAAACAATGTCGGAATGGCCTAGAATTTGATTTAAAGCTTTCTAGTGGTATTTTTTTTTTTTTTTTTGCCAACTGTGTGCTCTTTTTTATGAAACAAGGACTACATCTTGACCGCCACCGGGAGCTCCTGTTCAGCTGCTGGAAGAGTGAAGTTAGGCCAAATGATGTCGAAATGGCCCAAAACTTTACGTGTACTCTTCTTATGGGTGTTTTGAATGATCTTGAGGTTTCTAGATGATTTTGATAGGATCTGATGCTTGAAGTAGCTTTGCTCGTTGTGGTCGAATGCGGCTTCATATATCTTTTTTTATGTTTGAAAGAGTATAAAGAGGCAAACTGTCATTTTTGTTGTTAACACTTTGTACTGAAGTGGGCCTCACGTAGAGATCTTTCAGGGGATGATAGTGTACCTCTCACTATTCACTGTAAAATCTAATACACACTCATTTACTTCTTGTTGCCTCTCTACTGCTAAGAAACAAAACTCAGCATTTATATATATATTCAGTCTCCTCCTCCTGGACCCTTCCAAGTATCTAACCTTCTCTCCCTTCCCATCAGACCCAACCACTTCTGCAACACCTACGACACAAAGGTTGACGAGTATCTCCTGTATCTTTAGCATCAGACCCAACCTCTTCTCCAGTATCTCCCTCTCATTGTATTTCTCCTCTTGCTCTATCTCCACTCTCTCCTATGTTTTCCAACTCCTACCTTACAATGATGCCTCCCCCCACTCTCTGAGGATGTCCAGAACCTCTCTTCTTTCGCCGTGTCTGGAACACCCGAAGACTCTAGGAATACTTTTCAAACAACCCCACTCCCTCCACCCTCAGCTCACAAAAACCTCTTCATTAGGTTGGTAGTGGGTGGTGGAGTGATTTTTCTTGGCATTGCTATCATTGGAGCTCTATTATATTGGTTACAGAGGAAAGAGACAGCACCAACGTCACGGTTGACGTCAGGGATGACGTCACCTCGGATGTACCAAAACTTGCACGAGCGCCTTCTTTGAACGGGTTGGGTCAGTTTCGGGTTGAGGCAAACTGGCCTGACACGATCTTCATCCAGTAATCAAGGGCGTGCATCCCTTTCTTTCTGGAGCACAAATTGAGGCAATAGCCTATATCGGCAACCTTTATCACGTGTTCTCTCCTTGCCAAAACTTTTCTTCCACTCTTTTTTACGCAGGCCAACCGAGATAGAGAAAAAAAACATATGACGCATGTGGTTCTCCTTATGAGTATGCCCAGAAGATGGACTTTACTCGGCCTTCTTCCTCTGTTGTAGTATTGAAAACTAGAGTAACGGAAGAGCAAAGGAGATATGGCTTCCAAATCTCCGAGATCCACATCCCATCGCGTGATTTGAATCGTCAAACGCACATTGACCTTATTCTGTTTAGTCTACGAAACTCTTGGGCCTTGTTTATTTTTAAGAGTCTATGGCATTTGAGAGAGAGAGAGAGAGAGAGAGAGAGAGAGAGAGAGAGAGAGAGAGAGATTATAGTTTATTACTACACTCACTGTCAGAAATATCCTTCATCAAAATTTATCATCTTAAAAAATATATGGATATCTTAAATTTTAGGCCTTTTGGGCTATTATTAGGAGAATGATGTAGAAATCATATTAATTTTAAATAACTAAAAACTAATAAAAAAATATAAATATTATAAAAAAATTTTTATGATTTTCTTCTATTTTCACATCTTTATTTCAGTTTTCTTCCGTTAGCTTTGTTTCAGCATTTATATTAAAATATTGTAAAACTTTTGTAGAATTTATGTTTCGAGTACACATCAAAATATTTTAAAATAGAGTAAGGCACTCCTAAGCTCGAGCTTATGATAAAATAACGTAAGCTCATGCTTGTGTGGCCGACCTTTCATCCATCCAAATGGACCAAACACATGACCCCCCTAAATTGCACATGTCCACCAACTTTCGGTCAATCCGAATTTACTAGACCATTGGATCGACTATGTATCGATCCGAATCGACGGTTGAGCATTAAAATTCTGGGTCCATATGGAGATGATAGAAATCATGGTTTGAGTTGATTTTTTGTAGAGAGGAGGATCCTAGGGACTCCTTGAAATCCCCCCATCCCCATCCTCATGTGGGTACCCAGGTGGGGCCCACCACACACTTAAGCTTACACCATCCTAAGCTTAAGCTTAGGAGAGCTGGCTCCTTTAAAATATCACCTATCTGTGATAAAGCATACACTAAAAAGGGAAATGATAAAGACCAAGCAACTAGAATAGTTTACTAGTAAAAATTGAAGCGGTTCAACCTCTGGTTCAATTTTCAGAATGTTGGAATAAACTATTTGTCTTACTATATTTTTAGCCACCGATCTGTTGGATTGCTGGTGTAAAGGCTAGATTGAGATTTAAATTGAAAGCAACAAATAAAGTTGCGATTCCTTCTTTTCTTTCTTGGGAGATAACTAATAAAGTGTGAATCATTCTTTTGTTTCTTTGGAGATGCTTCTATGATAGTAACTCTCACACTACTTAGCACTGTGAGAGTTACTCTCATAGGAGCATCCTCCTTCTCTTTATATTGAGTTTGATTTATTCTTAGGGAGCATCTTCTCCAGCATCTCCCTCCTAACTCCTACCTTGCGATGATGCCTGATGAGAACCAAAATGAACCATTAATGCCCCTCAATAAGGACTTTGGTATACCTTCCGATGAGATTAATTAGCTTAATTATGTTATTTTAATGTTTACTGGTGCCTTAGGTGGAAAGAGAATGAAATTGGAGAAAACTGGCAAGAAACAAGACAAACCAGACTTACTGCCTCAGGGCGTCCGGACGCCAGCCACAGCGCGTCCGTACGCCAGACCCCAGAAGTGACATCCAGGCTTTTGCCTGCTGGCGTCCGGAAGCCGGGCAAGGGTGAAGTTCACCTCCTTCCACGTTTTGAAGTGATTTTTGGAGAAAAATCTATAAAAAGGACTTCAAACTCGTTTTTAGGGCATTGACATCTTTAGATAAGATCAGACCTGATTTTTTAGGATTGAGAAGAGCGCCAATAGAGATTTCATTAAGGATTCTTCGTCAATCTCTCTCCATAAGTAACTAAATCTTTATCTTAGGGTTGCGATGAAGCCTTAGTTTTGTCTTCATCAATCTCTCTCCATAAGTAACTAAATCTTTATCTTAGGGTTGCGATGAAGCCTTAGTTTTGTGTTTATGATGTATAGGTTCTAGGGTTTTACTTTGAATGCTTTGATTATATGACATGAATGCTATCCATGTATTGGATCTGGTTATTAATGCAATATCTAGTTTTGTTATTTTATTCTTGTAGTTTGAAATACTAGTCATACAATGGTGCTTCAATGTGTGTAGAGCTAAATCTAAGATAATCTATGCCATAGAGATAGGTTATGCACAGATCTAAACCCGCATGTTTTATTTGGTGATTATGTGAAAGTTTGTAAGCAGAACGAGTCTTTAAAGCGTTGATAGTGAAACCCTAGGTCTATATTTGTCATTGCACGATGCTACGGTAGATTCGTACCCTAAGACATTTTTTTAATTTGAACAAACCTTGTTTTTTAATTTGCTAGTTTAGAAATCAAAACCTCAAATCAATACTTTGTTTTCTAGCATGGTTAATTTAGGAATTTGGAAACAATGCAATTTAGCCTTTTGTCCCAGTGGATATGACACCCTGCTAACATCATTATTCTCACGAGTAGAGATAGTAGCTAGGTATAATTTATTTTTACAGACCCTATCTTGGGACGATCAATGCACCCCATAGGAGGTCTAAAAGCTTCTCTTTCTTTCAAACGATTACTGTCCAAAGACTCGGGGGATAACCCAACTTTTCCAACACCCCCACTCCTTCCACCCTCAGCTCACAAAAAACCTCTTCATTGGGCTGGCAGTGGGTGGCATAGTGATTTTGTGGGCATTATTATCTTTGCAGCTCTCATGTATTGATTACAGAGGAAAGAGCCAGCACCTGCTGAGGAGGACGTTAGAAGAAGTGAGGAGGATGAAACTGGGGAAGAACATGTTGTTAGAGAGGTTCAGGTCCAGAGTGTAGAGGATAGCTCATCTTCCTCACAATCTATTTTTTCTATTTTTTTTTCTAAAATGTATGTTTTTTTTCTAATGGATGAATATTTAGATTCCAATGATGGCTATATCCGCGTTCAACATGTATTATTATTATGTGATAGCTAATGCATGATGATATGCACAAGAGACCTCTTTGGGCATCTTTCTTTTTTCTTTTTATTTAAAATATAAAATGTTATTTTCTTGGTGAATGGAGACATTTTCTAATCAGAGTATGATTTGCAGCTAGAATGAAGTATTTTAGATCAAAATCATCATAATATTAGTTAACCACTTCATTTATATACACCATTTCAATCCAATGTTGAATATGAAAATATACTTCAGTTACACCACATAGGAAACAGAGGGAATCATGGCCTTCTTTCTTTCTTTCTTTTTCTTCTCTAAAATGTAATCAGCTGGATTCCTTTTTACTGTCCATCAAGTGGGAAAATTTTCGTCAAAATTTTATGAACCTTTGGAAGTGAGATAGACTGTTGTGGGGATGGCCATCTCACTGTGCCATTTCAAAAGAATGTTTATTGAAACGTGGATCTCTCAAAGAAATTCAAGAGTTAAGTCTCTGAAAGGAAATGCACGTCCAAGGGTCCACATTCAATGTTAGAATAATGAATGGTTGAGATCTTCTAATCTGGTTATTTTCTGAGAGACCGTTCATCCGCAAAGGTGGATCCAACAGATGTTTAAAGGTGACAATGTTACAAAACACAATTGTAGTTTCCTATTCAGTGACTGTATATTCTCAGATTTTGGTGCCTATAAGGAGAGGTGGAGGGGCATAGCTTGCACATATGAGGCACCTTAAATTGGAGTGAAAATTTGCCGAGACATGAGAAATTTCCCCATCTTCAAAGAGGGGTTATTCAGATGCCTGTACCACCTCTTGATCTTAGCTATAGCGATTCATAACATAAACCAATTTTTACCAGTCAGAATGTCAGGAGAGTGACTTTGCTGCATGGAGAATGCGACTCTTTGCATTTTGAGCCAAACAATGTCGGAATGGCCTAGAATTTGATTTGGAGCTTTCTAGTGGTATTTTTTTTTTGCCAACTATGTGCTCTGTCTTGTGAAACAAGGTCACCATCTTCACCGCCACTGGGAGCTCCTGTTCAGTTGCTGGAAGAGTGAAGTTAGGCCAAATGATGTCGAAATGGCCCAAAACTTTACGTGTACTCTTCTTATGGGTGTTTTGAATAATCTTGAGGTTTCTGGATGATTCTAACAAGATCTTATGCTTGAAGTAGCTTTGCCCGTTGTGGTTGAATGCGGCTTCATATAACTTTTTTTATGTTTGAAAGAGTATAAAGAGGCAAACTGTCATTTTTGTTGTCAACGATTTGTACTAAAGTGGGCCTCACGTAGAGATCTTTCAGGGGATGATAGTATATCTCTCACTATTCACTGTAAAATCTAATACACACTCATTTACTTCTTTTTGCCTCTCTACTGCCAAGAAACAAAACTCAGCATTTATATATATATATATATATATTCAATCTCCTCCTATTGGACCCTTCCAAGTATCTAACCTTCTCTCCCTTCCCATCAGACCCAACTACTTCTCCAGCATCTACGACACAAAGTTTGACGAGTATCTCTAGTATCTTTAGCATCAGACCCAGCCTCTTCTCCAGTATTTCCCTCTCATTGTATTTCTCCTCTTGCTCTACCTCCACTCTCTCTTCTGTTTTCCAACTCCTACCTTACGATGATGCCTCCCCCCACTCTCAAAGGATGTCCAGAACCTTCTCTTTCTTTCGTCGTCTCTGGAGCACCCCAAGACTCCAGGAATACTTTTCATGGAACCCCACTCCCTCCACCCTCAATTCACAAAAACCTGGCAGTGGGTGGTGGAGTGATTTTGTTGGCATTGCTATCATTGGAGCTCTCTTGTATTGGTTATGGAGGAAAGAGCCAGCACCAACGTCGCATTTGACGTCAAGGATGATGTCACCCCGGATGTACCAACACTTGCACGAGCATCGTTTTTGGACGGGTTGGGTCAGTTTTGAGTTGAGCCATACTGGCCTGACACGATCTTCATCCAACAATCAAGGGCGTGGATCCCTTTCTTTATGGCGCACAAATTGAGGCATTAGCCTCTATCAGCAACCTTTATCACGTGTTCTCTCCTTGCCTCCTCTTTTTTGCAAGAGTAAATAAAACTTTTCTTCCACTCTTTTAAGCGCATGCCAACCGAGATAGAGAAAACAACATATGACCCATTTGGTTCTCCTTATAAGTATGCCCAGAAGATGGACTTTACTCGGCCTTCTTCCTCTGTTGTAGTAGTGAAAACTAGAGCAACGGAAGAGTAGAGGAGATATGGCTTCCAAATCTCCGAGATCCACATCCCATTGCGTGATTTGAATCGTCAAACACACACTGACCTTGTTCTTTTTAGTCTATGGCACTCATGGACCTTGCTCTTTTTTAACAGGTTATGGCATTTGAGAGAGAGAGATTATAGTTTATAACTACACTCACTATCAGAAATATCCTTCAGCAAAATTTATCATCTTAAAAAATATCTGGATTTCATAAATTTTAGGCCCTTCGGGCTATTATTAGGAGAATGATGTAGAGAACAAATTAATTTTAAATAACTAAAAACTAATAAAAAATATAAATATTATAAAAACAATTTTTATCATTTTCTTCTATTTTCACATCTTTATTTTAATTTTCTTACGTTAGTTTTGTTTCGGCATTTAGATTGAAAATGTTAAACATGAGATCTCACTCTTATTAAAGGAAGAGCTACTCTATAACTGTACGAGATGAATTACCTTCTTGGCCTATCCAATTGGATGCATGACAATCAAGTGAAGTACAATGTTGAAAATACGGGTAAACATAGGACTGAATTTGGATGCAATTACTAAGTTAAATTCCAATATGCAGTTGTTTACTCATTTTTCCAATCAAGATTTATATTTAGATCGATAAATAAGAGTTACATATAAAGATGGATAAATACTGTGAAAACTATGTAGCTCTCTTCGAGTATGTTGCTCATGTACAGCCCAAGCCCAACACTGGTGTAGGTTGGATGTGACCCTCTGTTTCTAGAGTCCGGCCTGGCATGGATATGCCTTGACGCAGTCCAACCCGGGCCATGAACATTGAACATCGAGTAGTTCAGTAAAACTAACCTGAAATAAATACATAAGGATTGCATTTACAACATTACAATGCTGAAAATAATAAAAATGGTAATGACAATGGCTTTACCTACACCATCTCCTTCCCCAAACATATCTCTGGCATTTCACAACTCTTTTGGCTTTTAATTCGTCCCTCTTTGATGTTTAGCTTTGTATGGTTACTCGTCCCTTAAATCTCAATATCAAATGGGGTCCACCTTTTAATGAAGGAAGAGAGATTATTTCTGGGCCTAGAATGGCTCCTAGCCCCTTTGGCCGGGTATACAAAATAATAATAATAAACAAATAAAAAAAATCAACTATTAGACTCCTAGCCTCTTGTTGGTGAGAAATTGAAATTCTCCATATGCTTATTCTTTAAGTGAAATTCCAAATACTCTACAATATCTAGAAAGTTAAAATTTGACATGCCAAGAGTAACATTTCACAATTTAGCCTCGTGAATTCTCACCGTTGAAATGAAAAATTAAGATTCCACAGGGAATATCAACTGCATTGCTGTCAAGAATATCTAATATGGGAAATTCTCTTCAAAAATACCCCTAAACAAACATACCCTTGAGTGCTCCAAACGTCAAAAGCCGTTTAACTTCATGAGTGGATAAGCATTAGAGGCCCACTGTGATGGAGGAGTTTGCACATTACTTTGGTCCACAGTTTTTCATAATTCCATCATTGTGAGACCCATTGCGGGTTACCCCACTCCCCCATTATTGACTGCATTAAGTACCACAGATTGCAAGGTGGGCCTGGACTGTGGACTCGTAATGTCATCCCTTCAAGCGACTGAATCATTGCCTTAATGCCATATCATTGGGCTAGGGTTGGGTCCGCTGGACTAGGTGGGCAATTCCTATTTCAAACTCCAAAACGAGTCAAACACAACGCAATAATTTAGGATTTATGTTGACCCTTTTATTTTTATTATTGGGCTATGTTTGAGTCAAGATTTCTATCCTAAAAAACAAAATGGTTGGATTCCAGTTCAATCCGTTCTTATTATTTAATCCAATTAATTGCACCATGACCCATCAAACCAAAACAAACCCGAACTGTTAATTAAAGGTTAGAATTTGAACTTTTAACTAACAAGTTAGGATCAGGTCATCATCTTTGATCTGACTTACCAATGGGTCTCATTCATGGGCAAACCCAAGTACATCCATGTGGGGGCGGTCGCACCCGTTGACCAATTCTGCCTCTGCTTCCAAAATTCACATAAAAATCCTACATCCATCTCCAAAAATCCTGGGTTTTCTTCATTAAATCTAATTATCCGTTTGGGTACACACTCTGCACCCCTCAAACAAAAACCTTGGGTCCCGACCATCCTAACCCAGATCTCGATCTGGGCCAGATTATTGTCAAGAAGACAGGCGATGGATCCCTGATTACCTAGTTAGCTGGAGGATTTGTTTGCATTAAAAAAAAAAAAAAACACGAAATTGCTTTTCTTTTGTCAAGATTACAATGATACACGCAAACGATCTCTTTATCAGATCCCTTTCATGTCTCTCTCAAAGAGCAGGAGAATAGTAGCATGAACCTCGTCCAATTTGTCTGTGTGGAATGAAAGAGATCTGCTAGCGATTTATTTCTTCTTCTATTCCGAGTCGCTATCAACATCCCCCATTGCCTTTAACCCTCTCGGTCTCTGCCAAAGCAAAAAAATAGACAAGACTAAACTATTATTCACATATTCTCTCCCCTTATCAGTGGTTTTTTTGTTTTTTTTTTTTTTCTAAATCTCTCCTCTTCAAACATGCTTCTGTGCTGAAATCTGAATGAACCATACACACTTAATAATGATGATGATGATGATAGATGGCCCAATGATAAGGGGTAATTGTCCACGGCCCTCTTTTCATAAAGAAACTTGTTTTACTTTTAAATAGGAGGCCTACATATTGATTTATCCTTCCACTTATGCCCCCTCAAATTGGCACTTAATCTAATTTGACACTTATCCGGAGATTAGTCACGTGGATTTTATCATGGTAAGTTGGCATGCTGCATGTATGTTAAAATTGATCTGCCTGATATTTCAAGTAGGTGTAATCCAAATCCAAACCTTTTCATAAACCTGCCTCCATTGGTGGGTAGGTAGCTAGGTGAAAGTGGGCATTTTTTTTCCAAGGGTCGACGATTGGGTGCCAAGTAGGGTTGCCCAATTATGAGTCCTGAAATAAAAGGGATCAGCCATCCAAGCCTTGGGTTTTTTTGTGGGCCTATCAGTCATCAGTCCAAAGCTACGGCCGAACAGCCTGTCCGGGACAATAATGAAATCGAGGTTCTATGTTTGTGCGCATGGCCCACTGCCAAATCTATTAATAATTCCAAGGCTTGTTTGGACGATCCACGCAAATCGATCACAAGAGCGAGTCGTTGTCCCTCAATCACCATCATATTCTAGAGAAAAATTGGGTTGGGCTGGGTCAAATTTTCAACAACTATGCAATAGGCTCAACCGAGAGCCCACCATTAATTAATCAGGTTAGAAATATCAGCCTGAGCTCTTAATTAACAAGTCAGGTTAAGTTGGGTTTGCACTAAGTCGACAAGTCAGAATAAAAAGAATTTGACTCAATTGAAACCCAACCAACCCATCAATGGAGTTAGAAATGTCAACTGAGCCCAGAATTACCCTCTTAATTTTGGGAGTGGTCAGAAATTGCTATCCCTAGATTCTCACTATCTACCAACCGATAGAAAATAAAAAGGAGCCATTACAGAGAAAGAGAATTTTCTGTTTGCAACCAGGATATATGCTATATTTTGTAGGTTAGTTTATATTTACCTTCTTAGAGATCTTTTTCTCTCGGACCTCGTAACGTTCTAGGGTCAGGTCACATAGCCATGCCCCAGGGCTCACCAGCTGGACAACAACAATGCAGCTGTTTTAGTAAATTTCCCCAATAAAACAAAATCTCAGAATGATAAGGAAAAGCAAATGAAGAGCAGCAATCTAATAACATTTACATTTGAATTTTGATTACAATTTCTTAGCTGAGATAAGCTATAAAACGGGTGTGGAGCATCTACCAAGTCACAAGTTTCTTGCTAGCAGCCTGTACATCTAATCTATATGTCAAATACTATATAACCATGAATACGGTCGCGTGACTACACCGAGCCCCAAAATTCTTACAATTACATATAATGTACCGAGAAGATCTAGATAGCAGGATCAATCAGATCAATGGTCCGGATGTTGAACCATGAACTCCAATGGCCTTAGGTGCAAAATCAAAGTTAAGCCCGGGCTCACTAACGTTTACAGCGTATGTGTCCCAAAGGTGAGACCCCCGTAGAATTTCTAGGCTGTGGCGATGGCACCAATCCGAATTCACTGCAGAAGCACAATAGGGCGAGAAAATCGTCCATTCAGTAAAGCATATGATCAGACTGAAATGTCCATTCTGTCCCTACCAATGATTAGGTACATCCATTGAGAGAGAAAAAAATAGATGTCGATTTGGCCCGTTGATCCGTGCACACCTGATCCACAACCCTCACACGAAACACATTTGGTCAGACCACTAGACCCCACCAAGATACCACGTGCCTCAAGTTACCCACCCACACACCCTTCGCATTTTTTTTCAACTGACAACCGATTAGTCAGTCAGGCGATTACTCAGGTCATGAGTCATATGAGTCATGAGTGACATGACCCACCAAACCTATGGCACATGGGTAATTGTGTTGGAACCTATTAACCTAACATGATGAGATTGTTTGTATTGGAACTATTAACCTAGCATGAGATTGAGATTTGAGGGAGAGGGAGATGTAGATCTTACGTTGATGGTCTTCTGAAGATACTTGGCTCTCTTCTTGGGTCGGTGCGGAGGCTTGGATCCTTTCATCTGCATGAAATCCTCCTCCTTCTCCTTATTCGTCAGCCCGATCACGATGCTGGGCCACGCCGCTGCTTCACTCCCTGACGAAGACGATGGCCCACCTTTCTTATCATGCGCCTCAATCGAAGCCGTCCCTTTATTCCCCTTCCCTTCCTCCCCCTTTCCCCCACCTCCTCTCTCCCTCGGAGACGTACGCACTCCATTCCCTTTCATCCCACCACCACCACCACCGGATGTCTCCAAATTCCTGATGAGACTCAATGAACAAACTTCATTAAAATATATATATATAATTAACACAATAAAAAATTTATTAAAAGAGAGAATTAGAAATTACAATTACTTTGGTGTAAATTACTGAAATGCCCCGTAATAGGATCTGATCAGTGAAAGATGTTTTCAGCAATAAGAGAAAAGAAAGTGAGAAGGGGAGGAGTTTGGGTGGTATTAGTATACTTTGGGGGTTTTGTTACATGTACATGTTGTTGCACAGTTGCACTTAAAACAGGATCTGATGAATGAAGCTGATGGCTAACGTGCACCGGTGGGTGAAATGAGCAGGTGGGGCGGTGGGGGGAAGCCATGAGGGCCGTTGGATTGAGGGAACGGCTTTCCGTGGACCACTGGAGGAGGGTACACGTGTTGGATTATGATTTGGTAGTGTGGAGAGGGGCCCACATGGAAGCCCCCCGGGTGCATGTTATTGTCATGGGGACAGGGTGGAGTACGTGGAACACGTGTTCGTGGATGCCACCGCTGACTGTGGGCACATGGCCGTCGGGTTGGTGGATCCGAGCATCGTAGTTATAGAGATGCCCCCCTAATGAACAAAAAGTAGGCCCCACACCCCCGAATATATAAATACTAATTCTAATTCTATTCCAGCCTTTATGGCCTTTTAAAATAGACACAACGTGGCATATTTGTGGGGGCCCACTAGAAGGTTTTTGATTCACTGAGAGAAAATATATGGCCTTTTAAAATGTACACAGCGTGGCATATTTGTGGGGCCCATTAGAAGGTTTTTGATTCACTAAAAAAAAATATAAAATAATGAAAGTTTATAAAATATAAAATAATGAAAGTTTATTTTAGAACACAGAATCTTTTTTAGTCTAATTACCCAAAAGCTCCCTCTAGAAGACTAGAGCAGACGCGTAGGAGGAAATTCTAACTTGAGCGTTCTATGTAAAAGAAATATTGAAAAAGGGGTAAATGTTAAATAAATACTAATTTCAAATTTTGAAAGGGATTTTTAAGATTTTTAAAGTCTTTTCATATATAGAAGGGGCTTCAGTCTAAGACCCTTGCACCTAGGTCAATCCTACTAGGTCTTTAATATTTCTATTTTTTTAATAAAAAAATAAAAAGGTTTCCATTTGTTAAATTACAGATTTTTAGAATACATTTAACAAATAATATAAATGCCTTAATATTCTTCCAGAGCGAAAATCATTATTTCCAACTGTGGGCATTGCATCAT
This sequence comes from Litsea cubeba, assembly GCA_012931725.1. Lineage (NCBI taxonomy): Eukaryota > Viridiplantae > Streptophyta > Magnoliopsida > Laurales > Lauraceae > Litsea > Litsea cubeba. The sequence goes on from CM022955.1 coordinate 4,483,586, forward strand.
AGTTTGGTAGACAATTAAAAGCTGCAATTCTCGACCTACCCTACAACGCAGACGCATCGTAAGAATTTAGAGTTTTATTTGGCTCTTTTTTTTTTTAATACAATTCAAGTTGACCTTTCTACCCAAATTAATAAAAAAGTTTGACTCGAATTGTTCTTTCTTTCTTTCTTTCGGTTTTTTTATTTTTATTGGTTTGGAAAAGTTGGAGTTGAGTTAAGTTCGTTTCTAACTATTCAACCAGCCATCCTCACCCAACATTCATAAGTTCAACTGGACAGAATTTTAATTGCGATGTGAACCCTAATGAACAAGTCAACTTCAGATCCTGTAGGCAGGTTACATAACCCTTAATCAAATCTAGAATGGTAAAAAAGGATCAACTCAAACCCTTAATCACTAGAGTGGGTTCGGGTTGACTTGGTAGGTCAAGTAAGAACGACTTTAACTGCAAATTGGCCAATAGAAAACAATAAAATAACACTTGTTACAAAAAATATATGGTTTTAAAAGTAAAAGTAAAATAAAAATAAAAATAAAAAGAAAGACTAAGATTTCATCACGGAAAGAGATTTGTATCATTTATTAAATGTACTATTAAAAAAGACTATACTTTCACTAATTGTAAACGTGAAATACTAAAGAACAAATTTTAATATGTAGTGACTTCGATGACTAGGCCAAAAGGCCAACCCACATAAAATAATTCCCATGAGTGAAATGAATGTACAAACTATGAAAGCATCATTTTATGGATTTAAATATTAATGAGTAAACATTGGATATAATGGTAGCTAACATTCTATTCTAATGTCTTTTTTTCTTCTCCCAGATTTCTAACTTAAAACAGTTGTTATATAGTGTAGAGTCAGTGGATCCCATAAAACTTGCCCCAAGTCCTTGAAGAAAAGAAACCGAAGGCCCCATCCATATCTACACCTTATATCATCTACCTCTACTCTTATATCCCTCACTTCTCACACCTCAAATCCTTCACCGCTCATCTCGTTAATACTTCTTTGGTGGAGCTCATTTCACCATGAATTCCTATATATTTAATTCTTATATATTTTAATGAAAACAAATGAACCCTTAAAGAAACTAGTGGACAAAAAATAGAAAAAAGAAACAAGACCATTAAAATTTTTTAGTCATTATGCAATAAAGAATATATATTAAGTTTTTTTTCCCAATTATAGTAGTGTACATGCATTTTTATTTCAAGATTGGATGTGAAATTAGATCTTTTTTTTTTTTAAGCTGATGCTGGATTTGGATATAACATATAGGTTTCGTACGAGAGCCGAATCTATAAAGAAGGACCCGGTTCCGAATCCACTATGGCTCAACTTTCTAAATCCTGTCGTGGATCCAAATTTTAACCCTCCACTAACAACCCAAAAATTGGCAGAAAATTAAAGAAAATGTATTATATAGTTTTGCAAAGCAAATCTTTAAGTACCTATTTATTTATGAAAAATAATTAGGTAAAAACCGTTCTCACGGTTCAAATTGTGAGAACTATGAGTGGAGCTCACTTATCACCCAATCCAAACCCTGCATGGACAGGGACCCCATTAATGGTCACACATCTCAGGATTTGACACCGATGCAAATGAACTGGACTATTGGATCCCTTTGTTTATCTCCTAATGAATTTCTAAGGGCACGTTATATAACAGGTGAATAATGCATGTAGAATTCACGAGGAATGAAAAGATTTTAGGATTGGACAAAATATCCATCCCTTAGAGAATAAATGATTGCACATGGGCCGATGGGCGTGACACTATGGAATCAAATCTCTAGGACGTCAATGGTCACCATTACATAATCCTCTTGAGAGTTGAGACAATAGTGAATAAGCCCTGATAGACTCTCTTGATAGATTTTTTTGGCTGACAAGGGTAGCCCCATATTTTAACCAGACACGACTAATGCCCTGGGTGCATGCACCACTCGGCAACACATACGCACCAAATAAAATTGAGGGTGTCAAACGCATGACATGAAGTATGAAAGTAAACCCACACCTTATGCCAAGTTGCCAACTAACTAATACCCATACACCTTGAAAAGTAAAATTGCTAACAGAGGAGCAGCAGCAGAAGCTGATTCAACATGAATATATCGTCTCAAGATCACGGTCAACATTGGACCTAAGAAAAAGGTCAAACAGTGATTTAGCATGGCCCCTCAATGTTATTAAATTCTTTTTTTGTCAGCCCATCCAATCTAGAAGGGGCCATGTCCAAATGGTCAATTGGATTAACATGGCATTTTAACGTTATTAGTTTTTATGCTATTTTGATTTTATCTAGAAGGGCCTCTATCAAAAGCGACAACTGCTTGGACCACACGGATGAAAAGAAACGGTTGAGCAACAAGTGTATACACATGGGCCCAAATCCTATAAAAAAAGAAGCATTCTCTTGAGGGCTACAACTTGTAAGTCGTGGACCTCCCTGTGGAGCCAACTTTGGACCATGTCAACAATATTCAGTGGGCAAGAAAGATTGAAACGTCTCATCTTGAATTAAGTGCGAAACACATGAGCACAATCTTACGGTCATAATCACCTTCTTAAGATCTCATTATTTAACTACTTTACAAATTCTTTAAACCTAGGTGGGCACCCCAGCTAAGTTTTCACAACTATAAACTATAACCCTAGTGTCCTGATTTACATCTGACTTGTTTTTGTAAAGTTACGTGAGTTAGCTTTCTATTTATTTATTATACATGCAAAGATCGAGTCCGATCTGAGTGTTCTCCCACACACTTTCCGTGGGTGCGATAATTGGAATTGTATCATAGAGCCCATTTATTGATAATCTACGCCACTAAAAATGAATCTCATTTTCTCTAATAATATATCCTATAATTTCTCTTAAATGAGAGTCGGTTTCCGACCATTGGATTGAACACATTATTGATAACGTGTTTAATGCATATAATTTTTTTTAATAAAATCGATGCATATAATTAATAATACATAAGACTGTATTAATCACATTATCAATCATATTCTCAATTCTACAGTGGTATCAACTCTTATTGAAGTAAAATTTGAATAAATGTGATTAAAATGGATGACATTCACGTTGAGACGGTCCGTCCAAATCAATAAATTGGGCCCCATGGTGTAGTTCCATACGTGCGGGAGATAACTCTGGAGATCCGGATTTGCAAAGATCAAGCCAAAGCTTGGGCTATGTGATAAATATACATTGAGCTGTATGATGTAATGCAAGCAGTTATTACATATCATGCAAGGTAAAAGCAATGTAGGTCGAATAGGTCACCCACGAAGGTCAGGACAGTAACCTGGTCATTAGTCCAAATGAAAAATAGAAAAAAAAAAAACCTGCGATTTTGCATAACGAGAAAGTGCAATGTGTCGACCGAGAGGAGTGCCCACTTAATTAATTTAATCGAAACCATCTAATGAAATTTGAGGCCCACTTAACTATCCGGTATTGATGAGAAGTCATAATGGCCGTTGGATTGAAATAATGCAGGTCATAATAGTTTTGGAAAGATATAACGCTTAGACCCATCAATACGTTGGGTAATTTGCCTAATCGGCATCTCGTTCGATCATTGCTACTTTTCTGATCATGATCAATTCGCAATGGCCCAGCAGCAAACGGTCAAGATTGAAACAGCCAGCTTACAATGAAATTCCACATACCTCAAGACTCGATCATGACGAGAAGGTTGGCGACGGAAGAGATGAGATTCCTTCGTCTTGTCGTCGTCTTTGACCTGCGGTTTCACGCATCGCAATCGCTTCCGATATCCCCACTGCAACACGAAATCCTGCTCACCTCTTTCCATCTCTCTGTTTTTTCAATTACTCTCCTCTTCTTTCAATCCAATCTCTCTCTGCAAATCCCCAACCAAGTCCAAGCATAATTAGAGACTGATTTCATCATTTACAGGAAATGAGAAAACATGGATTTGCAGAAACCTGGAAAAGAGATTTCCACCGAAGCCTGCCGATTCCGCTCTCATGAAAAGACTTCTCCTGGAAAGCTGATTCCTTCGCTGAGAGTAGGTTTTCCTTTGGCTCTGCAAGAACAAATGAAAGAGGTAAAGACACTGTAGCGAGAGAGAAACAGTCTTTCTATGATCGTTTGATTACTGGAGATTTCAAAAGCAGATCTTTTTAGCTCTGGGAATTAGGAAAAGAAGAGAATCCGATTTGAGAAGACATAGATCGGCTAAAAATTTCATTTTTTGAGTGTGTGTGTTTGAAAAGTAGATGGATTCAGCTCGAGAAGATAGATGAGCACAAGAAAACAGAGCATTGAATCGCTGTTATTGAGATCTGATTTACAATTTGTTTTAGATGAAGATTTTATTGAAAATCCGTAACTGGATTCAAAAGACGCCTCATTTCAGCTTTCCCACTCCATAAAAACCGCATTGAGAACAGCAATTTCAAGCTTTCCGACTCCATAAAACCCAATTGAGAAGAGCAATCTCAAGCATTCTGAAGCTTGAAGCGTGAAAAGATCATTTCTTGGAAAATCAAAAAAACCTCTCTGCGATCCAGATCTTTGAAGAAAAAGAATTCAGAAATTACTCGATTCATTCCAAACATTGAAAATATCAAACAAAACGCGGAGGAATAGTCACAAAATCAAGACAGAAACAGCCGAATTCAAACCTCAAAGCACGGGTTCTTTCTTATCAATCCTTCGAATACTCTACAAATGTTCGAAGCTGAAAATCGAGAAATCAAGAGCAGATGACAAACAAACCTTTCCAAATGGCTCAGGATATTGAAAATTGTTTTCCACATTAAGGAATCTGGTGTTCTTCAAGAGCAGAGGAATCTTGATATTTTCCAATTCCAAGTTTCTCTGCTTCTATGAAAATGAAGAAATTGGAGAGAGAGAGAGAGAGAGAGAGAGAGAGAGAGAGAGAGAGGAAAATGGAGCTTTGATGATCTAACATCAATGCTGTCCCTCCCAAAAAAAAATTGGATTTTATACCTCTCCAATTTCTTCTCAGTTCCTTTGCCCTCTTTCTTGTTTCGTCTGATCTGAGTATCGTGTAGAATTTCAGTCCGTAGGTCATGAAATCGACGGTTCAGATCTCTCCTTACGTAGATCATCGCATCGACAGTTCACGGAATCATCCGTTATGCCGTTTTGTTGGAGCTTATCCGTTACGTAAGTGCATGATAACGCCGTTAAAACTGATGGCAGTGATACACGCCGTTAACTCTCTGTTCTTTTGACGGCGTTGGAGTTATAACGGAAGTGGTTGTGGCTTGAGCCATAGCTCGTATGAGAGTCTTGAGCCGTAAAAATCCATGTGTAGGGCGCTTGGTAGGAAATATTATAGGAATCATAAGTCTATTATTGGGTCCCACCTCCAAAATGTAATGGTTTTTGTCCAGAACTATATGGGGCCCACATAATGATGATCTAGAATGTTGAAGATGAACAACATTCCCTCGAATGAAATATCAATAAATTTCACTTTAATAGGAGTCGGCCCATAATAGAAGACTAAGCACGTGATTGATGGATTAACATAATCTCATGTATTACAAATAATATGCATATAACTGTACTCCAATTGAAGTAAAATATAAGAATATCTAATCGGAAGGGATGGACATTCATTTTAACGGTTCTGATTAACTCTGTGGGCTCCACAGTAGAGTTATGAACATCAAAAAAAAAAAAAAAAAAAAAAAAACATCAATTACACCAAATACGTATAATAGACATTGACGGGGAGTCGGACTCTGTAAACAAAGCTATCCTAACTTAGCTCGTCTCAGTTGAATTAGCTCAAGCTTGGCTCAATTGTTTCATCAACTAAGCTATATTTAGGCATCTTGGGCTCTAAGTCACCTAAGTCAGTTTGTTTAATGGCTTGGCTTAGAGCTCAAGTTTAGCTTAACGAAGTTGGTATATGAATTGGCTTATAATCATTTTGTACTTTTTAAATGAGGAATTTATGGTAAACATCCCCGGATGACCCATACATCCTGTCAGGACCCCGTATCATGTTAGACACGGGTGGGGTCCTCATGTGGCCCTTTTAATTTAATTTATATTTTTTTATCGTTTTGCGATATTGTTGAATCGACCATTCTGTCAGTCACATTTTTTCACCCTGTATTTGTATTATTTACTGAACACAATAGAATGATCAATATCGATCATATCGCGAAAAAAAAAAAAAACGAACTTTTGTACTTTTTGGGCTCTTTTCCTTGCTCTAACCTCATTTTTTTGAATAATCAGATAAATGAATCTGTTACGGACTAAGACCTAAAAACTTCAATCGAATTAGGTAGAAGATTCAAAGTGCAATATCATCCAAATCCATAAAAACTCACATAGTAAATCAATCCAAGACATGATTTTTAAGAGAAGAAATCGCTAAAACTTCAATAAGCGAGTAAAATAAAATTAGGCAAGTGGTCAATTCAAATCCATTAAACCCACAAAGAAAATCGATCAAAGATACGATTTTTAAGAGAAAGAATAGCTAAAACTTCAATAAAAATGAGTAAAATCAAATGGGGAAATGAACAAACCAAACTACCAAAGTATTTGTGCTCGTTGGCGGCTTGGCCTTCTCGATCATCTTGTCAAGATCTTCCTAGAGCTGAGCATCCCATTTCACGAGCTAGTCGGCGACGATTGCACCGAGTCCCATTCCGAGGACGTGCTCCCAAGGATCTGAAAAAAAAAAACCTAGAAATGGGTGAGGGCTGAAATCTTGATTTCATGGAAAAGGATACATCCAAACATCGTCAAAGAGAGGAAATTGAAATGGGGGAAGAGAGAGAGAGCAGGGGGGAACTGACGCCTCATAAGGGGTAGTTTTCTGAAGGCGTTTGAGTAAATCTTAGTAACCAAACCCGAGCTCCAATCATTGTAGTTGTGCCGTCATCTCTCTATCTCGCGCCTCCATTCATTCGTATCCTCTCTCCCCATGCCACATCCACCGCAACCAAAAGAGAAAAATTTAGTTTTTATTTGGGTTCTGTAAATCGAGAGCAACCACCACATAATAGTCGATATCGACCATATTGCTAAATGACAAAAAAAAAAAAAAAAAAAGAACAAAAACGCACCAAGATGACCCCTCCCTTCTATACGATGCTACTGGGACCTCTTCATTGGTTGGGAGTCCTATGGGGCTTTTACCCGTAAAATCCTCTTTAAAAATATAATTTGAGGAGTTATAATACTAAATATGATTAAGAGAAATGTTCAGCTACGAGCAACGGGAAATGCAGTCCAGAAGTGGGGCCCACTTGAGCCTCATGCTTCATCAGTTCAACGAGTTTGATAAGCCTTGTCATCTTTTTGATCTGGCATCGAGTCTAATTTCTCACTCACCGAACCTTCACTTACTATTGAGTTGAATTTCAAAAAAGTCTATACTAGAGACGCTATTAAATTTTAATTTTTATTAAATCAAGGGTTGGGATGATCCGATGGGGCTGGCTTTTTAGATCCCCCTTATCCATGAAGAGACTTTTCAATTTGCATTCCTTCCATAAGTAAACTTGCATCTAAGTGAGCTCTACAAACTGGGTGTAATTAATACGTATAATATATTAATTTTAAATTTACTTAGAATTTTTGAAGAAACACAACGGGGCATACCGCATACCATCTTGAGAAATGAACATTAGGACAAAGTAATAATAAAACATTGCTAACCGCCTGATTCGACTTGTGGGGCTCATCCTACAAAAGAACCCTTGCACGGACATTCCTTTTAGTTGAGTTTCTCATATCGACCGTCTCTTTTGAGCGATGGTTCATGCAAAGTGGTCGTCTAGAAATAGAATGCTCAAATAAGTGGTGAGAGAAAACTGTCCTTCTTTTAAGTAATAATACTACTATATATGAGGATATCTATGTACTTTCATTGTTGTGTGTATAGTTTTTTTCTTGAGTGCTATGAATACTACTTGGCGCAATTTGACACTTCAATACTGCACTGGTCAATTCGTTTTGCTAAGATTGAAATTATTAAAACTAATTTGGTTAGTGTCTCGAATAGTGCATGTGTGGCCCACCTATTCTATGATCTGAATGGATTCGCCCTCCACCCCCACGGCCACATACACAGAAAAATAAAATAATAATAATAATTTCCCTAGATCACATGATTTGAATGGACATTATGGACTGAACCATTAGATCAAGTGTCAAGTTTTATATATATTTAATACTGTGTAACTTGCTGGCTATAAATCAGGAGTTGGAGACATCATTTTGACTTGATGTTTGATATATGGGGCAAACCAGATGGATCTTTCATGCCCTAATGTGTGAGGCCCCAGGTGGGTTCTTAGACTCCAGCAGAACCCACTTTGTCCGGTACCGTGCGAGGTGGATGCACAGAAATATATCCAACATGTATGTGCACGCCACATATATAATTTCTTTTGATGTGGTCCCTTGCTTATGTGAGAGGTGACAGTTTTAGAATTATGTGGGGCCCGCCAATAATTTTAGCAATCACCACACTAGTTTGAATTATCATCACAATAATATAGGGCTTCGTGCCCATGATAATTGTTCTCATGGTGTGGATAACACTCCAAGTATCAAGTTTGACCTCAATTTCATGCCCCTAACTCCTTCATCCATAGCCCACGAGTTTAATGTCTTCATATTAAGACAGAATTCAACCCTCCATCCAATTATCCACATCAGGGGTCCATGTTTGTGCTTGGTTTGTATTGGTTGCTAGGTGGCCCCACCAATAGTTCTCATGCAGGCACGGTGAAAATTAGTTCTTACTTGAGTATTTTCATATATATATATATATATGGGGGACATTCATATACATCTTTCCCTCACCCCCTCACCCCCTCACTATAGCGTGAGGGACACTTCCCTTTTGATATGGGGACATTCATATGAACATTCCTTATGAAAACTTTTTTGCGGGGCCCAACTAGCAACCCATCCAAACCTAGCAACTAATAGGGAATCCGCAGATAGTCACTAATCCCAAGGATTGGCACACATCCGAATGGATTGAACCGTTGGATCGAGGGTTGAATATTTTTTTAAATATGAAGCCATTAAACTTGTGGGTCACGGATGAAGGGGTTAGGGGCATGGGTTTGGAGTCACTTGATACTTGGGGTGGTCTCACATAGATCTTTCCATCCCCCCTGGTCCTATCCCCAAATGGGGCCTACAATTGGGCCCCATAAAAAAAGTTCCCATATAATATGTGAGAACTAGTTCTCACCTGAATGTTACCCATATATATATATATAATATATATATATATATATATATTGATAATCTAGGGGCAATGGCAAAAGACCCGGTAGTCATGCATTGGCGGGATGACCTTTACCTTTTATATTGTGATGGTCCAGTTGGGGATTATCTCTTTCTCCAAAATCTGATTCACAGTGATACCTTTCCATGCCATGACTCAAATGCATCAAGTGGCAGTACCACAAGGTGCTTAGATTTTTACTTCTCATAGGATCAAGTGATCACAATTGGCTCTACATGGACCATAGTAAAATTTGTCCAATTTCCAGTCAGCATGACTTTGAGCTGTTCCACATTTCAGAGAATTCCAATTCCAGCAATAACAGTGTAGAATGAATCACAGGTCTTGACTGTAATGGAAGCGTGATTCCTCTTTAGTTAAGATGTACAGTACTGTTGTATAATTGTATGTGGTGAGAAAAGATTCGGATATATGTCGGTCCAGCATCGAAAGTTCATGCTGCAAAGCACACTGCAGGATTCTAGTTGAAGGTCCATTCATCCATGGGTTAGAATCTTGATCCCCTTGGATTATGGGATAAATCTTCACTTAGAATCCTGATAGCAAATAGAATCTAGGCTAAAAAGGATATATATATATATATATATATGAAAAATATTCATGTGCATCAACATAGTAGGATTGACTTTATAACACATCCGAACCTAGAAACATCATATCATATAATGCTTGAATCTTGGGTGGCATTTACCATCACAGTCAAATATTTGTTAGACTAAGAATCGGTCATGTTGACTTGGATCAGGCATTAAAAAAAAACTCAGTAAGAAAAAAAAGACACTCTTTAGAGTTCCAGTTTCAGGGCTCCAAGAATATATCCAAATAGAGGCCGAAAGACATCAAGCAACCTATGAATTCATGCCGGTGAAGCAAATGTCACACTGAAAGACATTGAAGACGAAGAAAAAAAATGAAATCTCTCACATAGACAGTAATTAACAATCTTAATTGGCTATTTCTGTACTTGGAATCACACTGACTAGAAAGAACAGTAATCAATTCTATTAACTTGCCTATTTCTGTAAATTGAATCACATTATCTGTTCCTCTGCTAGAGCAAACCTCAGTACAAGGAAATGATGAAATCATAAATGCAGGTGGCATTTCATGATGCAACTGGAATTGTGGGGATCAATTCAACTGATATTTCAAAGCCCGCAGACAGCAAAAATAAGATTGGACCACAAATGAATCAACATGAGGTTTGGCTTTGGAACTAGAAATGATATGATAAATTCCTGATCATTTCTCAAAAGACCCTGCGACATTCGAGCCACGAAGATAATGAAATCACAGTTTCCTGCAAATCCCCTGAATGCTAAAGTTTTGTTTCTCCATAGAAAAACTGTCGTCATCAATAAGACTGAAGAAACTTGGGAGCGAAGCTTAATAGAGGGTCCAAAGCACTGGGAGCAAACTTCCTAGCAAAAAGGAAACAAACTGAACTGTTCCGATTATTGTACGTACAAGTGTGGCTGTGGGTAACTCTTTCCAGAAATGCCTCAGTAATGTCAGCCTTGCCAAATGTTGCTGGATGAGCACCACCCCTCGACCAGTCCACCCATGTGATGCTTCTGTTTGCCAAGAGATGCGGTGCTTCAATAGTCAGCATTGTGGGGAAGTAATGCTCATCCACATAGCAGTTAGGCTTGCAGAATTCTTCGAACTTGGGATAGAATTTGGTATCTTTGACTATATAGACTGCAAGCTTTCGCGAGGCTGCAAACCACTGAGACCCTTTACGCCACTGGGAGATATTGACCTCCGGTCCCATATAATCACTGTAACGCCCTCTTCCATAAGGCCCCGGATCATCAAAAGCACCAACAAAACTGTGATGGGATCTCATCAAGTAGTTGTAAATGAACTTGAAATTGAAGAGAGGGATGCACGACTCAGACAGGAGGATGAACCATTCATTAGAAATGTCCAGTAAGGCATTCGCAAGGAGTCGTCTTTCAGCATCACACATACTCATCATCCCCCACTCTGCCACCTACAGATCAAGGATAGCTCAACAATTAGAAAACCATGGCATTTTCTCACTGCCAGATCTCAACATGGCATGTTTGTGCATTTTTAACATATTTCTGTGGATAGAGACATTGATGAGGAAGAAAAGGAGCCATAGTGTAGTTAAATCATCAAGCAGATAGTTAATTTTCTGCAGAAAATAGATCTTCACCCTCCACCCTATGAAACTGAAATCAGACCTATGCATATCCGCCCACCTTCCGCTTCTCCCACTTCATCAAAAGCCTTCAACCCCTTGCCACGGGAACCATGTTGGAAGTACACAAACATGCGCTAAAACCAGCTAGTTAGATGTTAATATAGCTATAATGTATAACAGAAATATACCAGCTTAATTTGACAAGCACAAGAAAGTTAGGGGCCATCAGCTGGAAAAGAAAAAAGTTGAAAATCACAATTTCCCATAAATCTGAAGCCACCTTCGGTGTGAATTAGTGGAGAAAATTAAATTCTTATGACTTCATGTAAACTTCTTGTCCTTTTCTTTCTTCCAAAAAAAGACTACTGTTGAAAGATGACTTTTACCTAGCTGAGAGTTGGGATGGTTTTTTCAGGCTTTCATCCTTCATCTCAACATTTCACCAAATTTCTATCAAACTAATAAAATGACTAGGAAATTCAACATTTCCGTTCCCTTGGAAGCGAGCAGCCACTTAAAGGGAACAATACCTAATTGCACCTAATAAGGTGGTAGGAATGCATGTGAAATTTTATGAAGATAATTATTCCCCCCAAAAAAGCTGAAACATGGTTTTGGGTAAAACTACCCAGTAAAAAGGTGTGCAACAAAATAATCCGCGTATACCATTGGAAGTCATGTTGGGATGTTTTGAAATTTCAGAAGGCTGTATGGAACTTTTGAAAATTCAAGCAACTATAGTTAAAATAAAAAAAAGAAAAAAAGAAACAATAAATAAGGCAGTCTGGTGGATTCCAGCCTGATCTTTGCTATCAATCCTTTACACTGCTCTTACTACTTCGCCTTCCATCCTATACCACAAGAAAGCAAAACTTCTCAGTAAAAATTCCTATCAACAGGAGCTTCATCTAACTATTGAGGTTTCTTCCCTGTTTCGACAAGACATTAACTAATAGTGTGATTAAAAATTTAGACAACGATTTCCCCAAAGATATGGGATTCCAATCAAACTTCTCAAAAATACGCTCTCGTGCATATTTGACCTATGAAATCTAGATGATACTTATACATACCATGCCTAGCATCCATTATTTTATAAAGTTCTATCTTCCTCTACAAAAAAATATTAGAAGGAATAAATAGCAACACCATCAGAAATTTTCAAAAGAATTGAGTTGCATGGTGTCAACTTTTCCTAAAATAATAATCATAACATCGAACTAGTGTCCCAGATTTCTGAAGCATGTAGGTCGCCACTCCCCCCATCTGTGTCCATATCCATACCCACATCAGTGCCTCAGATCTTAACTAGCAAGGAGCTTACTGTTAGAGTTTTATTTTGTTGCAATTTGATAGGATGCATTCATTGTCATGGCTTGACCTCTCATTCATTCATGTTTTTAATCTTAGGATCATTATGCATATTTATCCTTCATAATCTTTGATTTTACTATATGATATGCATGCTTTTCAAAGTCATTATGTCTCTTAAGATCATGAAGTTTTTAATTCAGGCTTTCAAGTTTTCAAGTGTTTTGATCCTTGGTTTCAATTTTTCATTTCAAGCTTTCCAATGTTTTCACTTTAAATCTCTTCCTTTTGAAGGGTTCATGTCTTTATATTTTCATTTTTAATCCTTTCTCTTTCATGAATCCAAGCTTAAATCAGTGTCTATTAGTCCCTTGGAAAGATGCCCTCAAAACTTTCAAGTTTCTATTTTTTCCAAATTTCTGGGCATGCTTTCGGTCGACCTCCTGTGTGGTCGGTCGACCGAACCAAGGGCTTCGGTCGACCGACCACACTGAGAGGTCGACCGAAAAGTTAGCCGTTTGGGACTTCCTGCAACGGGCAGATTTATGACCGTTTAAGGCAGGTCGACCGGGCACAGGGGCAGGTCGACCGAAGACTATCCGTTGGGAACTTTTTGGCTATAAAAAGTGGTTTTTTGTTTGGGAAAAGTTGCTGAACTTTAATGGACTTTTGAGGCCAAGGAAGGACAACCTTTTAAGAGACTTATTAAAGGGATTATGGGGCAAATCCATGGATTCAACCTTTGATTCATCACAAATGGGTGTGCTCTCTTTTCTCAATATATCTCATGCTTTGTCTTAATCTTTGTTTTCTTTCAAAAGCATGTTTTAAGTAAATGAATGTTGTCTTCCTATCATCTTTTAATCTTTAAACTTGTTTATCCATAGGTCTACAACATTTGACTTATACTTCACATGAGTTTGTTTTAAATGGTTCAAATCTAACTTGTTTTGATTTAAGTTACATTTGTTTAAACTCAAGTTAGCTTATCCTCTCAAACCATGTGTTCTTCATTCTACTCTTTCTCATACATATGATTAACATCTTTGCATCATTCAAAGTTTCATCTTTCTAAAAAGAGATAGAGTGGTTTCTAGTATATGCATAAATCATAGACTTTCTCATTCATATGCATGTATCTAGAGATTGATATTTCATTTTCAAATCAGCCTATTTAGAGGCACTTCATTGCACTTAAATTGTTCTCTTATCCATGCATCAATAGGCATTTTATTTAAGAGAGAATCCTCTTCTTGTAAAGGTTGGTGCTTAGCCTTGAAAAGCACATGTTGTGTTGTAAAGGTTCATGCTTAGCCTTGAAAAGCATAGTGATGTATTTGTAAGGTTTGAGGTGATCCAAAACCTTAATTTGTGTTAGTGGAAATCCGGTAGGGTTACCGGGAGTGGATGTAGGCACGTTGGCCGAACCACTATAAATACTTGCGTCATGGTGATTGCTCTTTTGCTTACCCTATGTGATAGATGCTTTTATTGTTTGATGGTTCTTGTAGTTATCTTCTTGTGAATGATTAACTTAGAGACCTCTCTTTTTCACAAGATAATTAATATTCAACAAAGCATAAGTGACTTAAAAGCTAAAAGAATTAAAATTGGTCAAAGTCTTTGAGCTCACCCTATTCCCCCCCCTAGGATTCGATCTTGGACTTTCACTTACAAGGTATGAGAAATGGAGAAAATATGTCAGTGTTCAACATAGACAAGGGAGGAGAGATATGATATGCTTGGCAAACCTGACACTTGGCCACATCTGTACATTACATAATACGTTGAAAAGAAAATGTATCAAATTGACAACACCTTAATTTCAATTGAAATGTGATCAGGAAATCGAGTTTCATATACCCAATTTATATGCAACTTTTTTTAGTTCATCCCAACCAACAAAAAATAAAATTTGAAGATTAACCAATCAGTTTAATCAAACTTATTCAGTTTTAGAAATTGCATAGCTTGGATCCAGAAAAGCTTACAAAGTTGACTTGATCAAGCATCACCTTTCATGAAATACATAATGAAAAGGCGAATAAAAATAGCTATAAAAGTGGAGCGCGCACAATGAACCATTATTAGTATATGAACTTTTCCATTATATTTAAAATAGAATTACTCATTTTAGTCATTTATGAATAAATAGGGACATCCAATCAAAGTGACTATTGAGAAGAGTTGATTCAAAGTTCAAACTCTTTCTTTATCACCAAAACTGTAATGAAAGTTCTAGTAATTTGTGTCCCCACTTTTTTTCAAATTTAAAAACTTTATCCAGTGTCTACCATTTTCAAAATTCAATGTTGTGAAATTCATAGCATGCAACGTAAACTATACCATCACACAGCTCCCCTATCCAAAATAATAAAGAGCATTTCTACCAAAAAATCAATAATAACAACTAGCATATTTTCAGGTCAAACCTGAGGCATACCCCATTATTTCCTTGGGCAGAATAGCCTCGTAAGTTGTTACAGCAAGCAAATGTCAGGAGGGAATTGAATAGTGAATAGCCATATATTATGTCAACATGTCAAGTACACTTGTAAGCTAGGATATATCAAAATTCGGATTAAAATGCATACTATGTGAAGAAAGGAAAAGCTATGACCTCGAAAAAAGACGATACTCAAATGTATTACTTTATAGTGCTAATAGTAAATCAAAGTAACTAAGGAATTTAGATTGTTCTCTTCTATAATAAAAATCTGCCTTCAAGAAGGAGTTCAACAAAACACACCATGATACAATAGTAGCATTCTGGAAGCTTATGGTTTATACAAAATCACAAACAGGCACAGAGATAATAAGACAAATATGCAATCAAGCATATGCATTTGGGAAGAATCTAACAATTTGATGGAGCTGACTTCTTAGAAAAAAAATAGTTGATGGAGCTGAAGTTAAACTCATTAGTTTTCTTGTGGCATGATATTCTGCAATTTCATTTCAGATTTGATTAGCTACCTAGGCTCACTCCTTTACTAGGCACCCTACTTTTATGTATGAGCATTTTCAACATTATAATATCACATACCCAATAGAAGAAATCCAGCCACATAACCACCTTTACTAATCTATATTTGAGCAGAGTACATTATTCGTTTACATGGGTGTTTCTGTTCCCTATATCATAATGGACCCAACCAACATAATTTACAGACAAGATCATGATTCGCCCATGAACCCGGAGGCAGCACCTCAAGTAAAGGAGGATTGGGGGTGCCTGACCCACAATTTCAGAGGGCAGAAATAAAAAACCTTTTCCTTGTTTGATCATGACTCAGATTTAATTTACTACAAAAACTTGTTTATATAAATTAGATATTACATGGATACCATGGGACTCTATATAATGCAACCAAACAGAAGCCACTGTTTACACAGATAACTTTTTATACTAATTTGCATGGACATACAAAGATAAACCAACGGCTTACAAAATCCTTCCACCATGGAATCCAGCCAACATAAAGTGTAATCCATCATAATACTATACTATCATGCTGTCAAGCTAGAAGTCGGACTTAGATGACGAGGCAGTGATCAGACCTAATTTAACTAAATTGACCGTCTAGATTAAGCTTCTGTTTTGCTAAATAATCGGTCCTAAGATGCTAGGAACAAGAAGCGTGCAGCAGAGGTAGAAAAGAGGTCATGTATACACTTGAATGAGAGGGAAAATTTTAGCCAACCCAAGAATGATGGGATAAGAACTACTAAAAAAAAAAGAATAATTGTATAAGACTCTGATGGTGATGATGAAGAATGAGCTGGCAGATCCTGAGTGAGGTTTCCAGTTTTGTGGCTGCAGTTACTCAAGTAACAGCTTCCTCGGATTTCACTGTGAATAACCTAGAGGATTTTAAGTATGGAGGGGTTTCTTCTCTTACGCTTAACAAAGTCCACTACAAGAAGAATATGTAGCTTGAAGGATAAGTAGCTCTTAAAGATGAAGAGTAGCAATGCCTGACTAATCTGCAAACATGCTCTAATTCAACTCATGGAACATGAAAAGATGAAACAAGCACTTATTCAGGGCAATGTTTCAACAAGGGAAGAACTATCCCATTTTCTAAATAAAAAGTTCCCTAGTTCTTCCAGATAGATTAACCATAGAAGAGATAAAGAAAGGCAATAATAACAAATGGTTCCCTTACTATTCAAAGAAGAAGAAACATAATCTAAACATCTAAGCATAAATATGCATAATAACTTAAATAATTAACAGGATATGCAATATGGTGAGGACCACAGTATGGTGATCTAGGTTCTAGACCATTGATCAAACAGATAATACCTTCAAGTCCTAGAATTAAATAGATTGTGGAAGATCCTAACCATCCAAAATTCAGCCTCTCTTTTGAAAATGAGCAATTGCTTAATTTCTTTCTTAATAAATCATTTCATGCTTGCCAGTTTAAGGATTAGAATTATCCAGTTTCAGGCAGTTTTAGGATGCAGGTGGTCTATTCATGGCGAGGCCAGTCGGAGTGACAATCTAGATCACTAATAGAGAGAAGCAGCAAGATTTCATATTAGAGTTAAATAAAGGGCGACAGTAAAGCAGAGAAGAAGGTACCTTGCCCGGGATCTGTCTCCGATAGAATACGGAAGTTGGCAGGAAATCAGCTTGGTAAGATGGAAGTGAATGAATGTAGATTGAGTAAAGCTTCTCATGCCCCTTTAAAAACTCCTCCCACAGAGGATACAGTGGCAAAGGTCCTTTCGCTAAGAACATGAGGGCGACCTTAGGAACCCTTCTAAATGGATACCCCTTCCTCCGTGGAACCAAGGAAGCCCTCCAAAATAGCTCTT
This sequence comes from Litsea cubeba, assembly GCA_012931725.1. Taxonomy (NCBI): domain Eukaryota; kingdom Viridiplantae; phylum Streptophyta; class Magnoliopsida; order Laurales; family Lauraceae; genus Litsea; species Litsea cubeba. The sequence goes on from CM022955.1 coordinate 4,501,209, forward strand.
CATCAGTCATTGTATGCATCAGATTAGACGGAGGGCTGATCCAGTGATCGAGGTGATTGGGTTCTTCAAAGCACTTCTGAAAACTGGGCTGAAGAGAAGATATGATGCTCTGAGCTCCAAAATAACGGGTCATGTAAATGCTAAGGACTGAAAACCCCAAACACATAACCAGAAACAATAGCAGGAACTTGAGCAGAGTTGATGGAATGCCCCTGAACTGAGTTCTGATGGCTGAATCCTTGCCTTCATTCAATAGAACAGCCCTTGGTTGCATCTTATGAGAGGGGAACTTTACCCTGTGTGTTTTATCCTCTATAGTTTCTATAAGTTTTTTTGTTCTGGAAACTTGCTGGGATCAGACAATTATCAATCTGGGTGAACTTTCCTTCCTCTAAATGTAAAATACAAGATTGCATCCTAGTTTGGAAATGGTGATTTTCGTTTGGAATTGGTGATTTTCAGAAGGGTTTTATCAAATCCAATGCCTTCTTCCACATTGAAGCTATATGACTTTGAACAAGAAAACCCAGATTGAATCTCTTCAATTAAGCTTTTCCTAGTCCTGAAACACAAAATGAACAAAAAAGTAGAGTTCTTACATTACAGTATTCATATAGGAAACACCAAGAATTTCAAACCAGGAAGACACAGATTGGGGTTTCATCAATGCGGGTGGATTTCAATATTTCATCAAAATCAACCCTTCAGCATCAGAAACCCAAGGTCTTCAAAGAAGTGGAGGAAAAAAAGAAGAAAAAAAAAAAAAACCCAACCAGGAACTCCTCGAATTCAGTCACTTCTAAGTCTAAAATGGAGAAGAGAATCGGACTTCTACCTTCTGGGTCATCGGCTTTTGAGGAACTTCATCAAAACCTAGTAAAATCCGCACCAGAAATTCCAAGATCTCCAAAGAGGAAGAAGACCCAGATGGGGTTTTCTTGAATTTTGGTGAGAATGAGAAATGCAAGAGAAGCAAAAGAAGAGAGTGAATGGAATGAAGCAATTGAGATTACATAGAAGGAGATGAGATTGGGAAAGGCATTGATGAAGAAGATGAAGAAAGAAACATACTCTTTAGTCCCGCTTTGGTAACTGAAAGAAGCGTTTGGTGAGACCCAAACAGGGAAAGACCAGAAAGAAGATTACACAGTGACCAAAATTAGAAAAAAATAGAAAAGAAAAAACAGAGATACAATTCTGATACATAAATAGTAATGAAGTTAGCAATAGCTTTCATTAGAGCTTAAATTAAGATGAAGTTATTTATTTCAAAAAATATATTATAACAAATTCATTTTTATTTATTTCAAAAGAATCTTGTAAAAGATCTCAAATTCTAAAAATGATGAGAAAGTTGGACTAAACATAGAGAATATATAAAGAAAAAAGATATCCAAACTTAAAAAATGAAGAAAAATGAATTTCTATAAGTGTGATACAATGAAGTAAAAAATAATTAAATATAAAATAAATAAAAAGTTTAAGATTTAAAGGATGGTAAAGGTGAAGGCCTAATGAATGTTCTATCTAATCCAAGTCTTTTTGGAATGGGTGGGGAAATCTTAATCTCAAATATGAATTAGTCTATATCCATGTAAATATATCATAAAATACAAACTAATGAAGTTTAGGAAATATGGATGTTTGGGTTGGGTTGGGTTGGGTTGGGTTGGGTGGGGAAAGATCTTAATCTATTTTCTTATATATGTGATAAAATACATCAAGAGATGCTAAGGCCAAAAAAAAAAAAAGCATCAATAGAGGCATCCTGAAGATTAAAAATAGTTTCTTGAGATTGACTGAGATTCGCTTGTAGATGAAAGTGTTGTTAGTGGGGGAGGAAATGATGTCAAAGAGATGTAGACTTTTATAGGGTGTATGAACGTATGTTTAAAAAAAAAAACCTGGGAAATAATTGATTCGATTGATTATATTTAGGCTAGATCAATAAAACAAAATAAGGCCCCTTAGATATATGAGGCCAACCCGGGCTGCCATCTGCTCGAGCCTTGTGGCAAACAAAACCATCCATGCCCATCCCATGGTCAAAGAAAATATATGAAAAGGGTCTCATGGTTAATATCTATGTGAAGATGGCAAGAAATCAACATGGGCATTAAGTGGAATTTAAATAATTCTTCTTCTTTTTGGGCTAAATGGTTCAATCACAAGTACATTAGGAAAGGTTCACTATGGCCCTCTGTTGGCTCCTGTATTTGGAAGTGGATCTGGTCCCTCTCCCCCTTCTGTGGGTAAGGCAAATGGCTGGCCTAGCTATATATATATATATATATTTTGGGCAGGTTCTCCTAAGCTACAGTGTGTAAATCGCACATGTGTGACCTATTTTTACACTAATGCAGCTTAAGATATCACTAAGCTGCCATATATATATATATATATATATTTCCTTATCTCTTTCTATCTATCATAATGAGCTTGTTTCCTCTCTTTATTGATAATGGTTATTGGTTAACTCCACATTATCTTCCTCATGAGATGAAGTATTCTCTCACTCAAGAGACCAGCTGGCTCTTGGATGGAGCAAAAGGCCTGGTCCTCTATGGTCTCGAATCCCTTTCTCTGGTCCCACTTGGTCAGTTTTTGATTAAAAAAATAATTTTGTTCCATTAGAAACTCGCAATCAGTTGATTGATGAGCTCAACTGATTGCGCTGTCTTCAGCCTCATGATGTCCACTCTTGTCTAACTGATAGGGAATATGTAACTTCTCTTCTAGGCCCACGGATGGACCTGTTTGTTGGGTTACGCCGTTACGGTGGAAATTTACAAATTCTTCTCGACTTTTGGACTCATTATTGAATGTTATCAAGTGTGAAGAGCAATTAAAAAATTTATCAATTTGTCATTTTGGTATATAATCTAATAACTAGTTTACGGGGTGTCGAACACATGATTGCAAATTTTTATATGTTAATTATTTACAGAAATCCTTAAATTCCTGACTTTTTGTGCTAAATTATTTTACTAACATTATTGATGTTCTTCTTTTTTTTTCGGAGTTAGAGATCTTGGTATCGATCATCGGCCCCCTTCTTCAGGAATCGAAGATTGAGTTACTAGTGCTATCACCTTGGAGTTATAAAAGTATTTACCCCGCTTCCCTCGTATCATGGAGGGATTAGTCCAGCCCAAAGAATTCGAACTTTCGTATAAAAAAAACAAAAAATCTTTGTTTCCTGCTCAAGAAAAGTTCCTAACTCTGTCAATCACACAATCATTGAGACCGGAATGCTTTCCTTAGACTCCTCCTTATTCTCTTGCTGTAAAAATGTGTCAAACCGTGATTATCTCCATCAGTTCTCCTCACCTATAGGCAATTAAATCTCATGACCTTTTTGTTTAATCTCTTTTTTTGTTTTTCAGGCCTTGCTTTGTTTTTTCAGGCGCATGGGTCTTTTGTAACGCATCTGTGTGATGCTTGTACTCTTTTTTATGGGTCACCTGTGTTGGCATCTGTGATGGGCCCACTTGTGTTTTCATGTGGGTGGACCCCAATCACAAAAAGAAGTCCCTCACAAGGAGTCTCCATGGTTAAAAAGATAAGAACTGTTTTGAGTTTAATCTCACTCTCTATCGTTATCATCTCTTAATTCAACTTCAAATTGAAAGAATTTGATCCTACTCTCTATTCTTATCATCTCTTTGAATTTGAATTGAAAGCTTGTTATTTTAAAATGGAACTTGCAAACTGCCCCATCCTCAAGATTGTAATTAAAGGTGGGCCTATGCTATCCTCAGCAGCAATGTATGGGTGTACACAATTTCCCAATTTCAGCAAAGCAACTTGGTTACACATCACAATAATTCATTGTCATTTTCAACTTATTTGGAAAGGTGGGCCCACATATTTTGGCAAACGTTTAGCTAGAACAGGTCAGATTAACGTGCATCCAGTTCAGGTTGAGAGTAGCTGAACCATTTGCGATCCCTATAGTTTAGTATCAAGCCCTAGTGGAATGGGTCGTGTCGGGTCGGGTTAGAAACCAGTCAGTACTCTTTGATCTGGAAACTATGGGATCTTACTCCCAGGGCAAAGTGGGTGAGGTAGACAACTTGAACCTGCCTTGAACCCGACTTAGTTTGAGATTTACAATCTTGTATCCATTCAAGCCCATCGAAACTGCAATAGACCCACTACATTTTTAGAGCAGGTCACTTGTTTAACCCGACCCATCGACATGCACGAACCCCATCTTTCCAACAACGAGCCAAGAGTACCTTTGGTTTGTTCGTGATTAAGATGCAGGTAGCTATCCGATCATCTGATAACCCAGAGGATATGATAACCCGAGGTTCTGACTCATTAAAACCGAGTTTTGAACTATTTTTGGGACCCATCTATTAAACGGGTTTGGGTATTGAACTCATTTGGAACCTGTTTATCCGATTCCGGATTCCGGACCTATGCATGTTCCGATCCGTTGATCCATCCCGTTTGCAAGGTAAAAGTAAAATAGAAAGTATGGTTTATTTTTTTATAATAAAACCCTACAGAGCAGCCCTCCCCCCCGCCCCCCCTCTCTCTGATCAGAACTCCTTTTCTTCCCCTCTTCCACCACGACAACCATCGGTCAACAAATATCCGATTATCTGATAACCTGAAGGTTCCGACTAGTCTGGAACTTATTTTTGTACCCCATTTGTTAAACGGGCCTGATTTTGGAACTCATTTTAGGACCCGATTGGTAAAAGAATCCCATTATGGGTCCTCACTTCAAAAATAGGCCTGAGTCCGGGACAATAGGGTTCCGGCCTGAACCCCACCCGTTTGCAACCCTACAATCCTGATTAAATATCTCATATCAATTATCAAATATAAGCCACCGAACCAACCAACCCGGGCAGGTCGAGACTCATTCGACTGAGTGCTGTTCAAGTCGAGATAGCTAAGCAAGTATGAACCAGATATTGTTTTTCTCGAAAGATCAATTGAAGCCTGCTTGTTTTCATGAATTGAATTCCTAGGTTTTTTTTTTTTTTTTTTTTGAGAGAGAGAGAGACTGATAAATGTACTCTTAAAAATGGCTAAAATTGAAGAACATTCATGGTGCAAGATCAATGAAATTCATAGGATCCCGCCATTGGCAACGGTCCGGATGCACATTATGAGAAAGCAAGCGTGTGCATATGAGAAAATTCTCCTAAGGTCCATAAGTGGCCACCAAATATTCTCCTCTTAATGGAAAATGAATTTACTATAGAAGTTGGTAAGAGGGCGAATCGCGAATCGCCTTCTGAAACGAAGAAAACTGGGACCCTCATTTGCTTGTTCTTCCTTCCCAAGCTGAGAGATTTTTTGGGAATCCAAAACTGAAGTTTATAGTTCTCATTTTATTTTAAAGACAAATAAATAAATAAAATAAAATCATCCAAAAAACTCTGCTTGTTCATCATCTCCACCTCGTATCCTTCAACCTATACCTCCTAAACAAACCTTTCATGAAACCCATTACAAGTGATTTTCTAAGAGTTCAATTCCATGTAAACAAACAGTATCCTAAGAGAATTTTGTTTGAAATGTCAATTTCAATCTCAGACTAAAGTAATAAAATCTCGTCTACACACCTATTGTAATAAACTAATATACGCCATACATTCCGATGTGGAATTGGCACCGAGTCCAAGATGCAGGTCCCTTTGTCCCAGTCAGCTTGAAATTAGATGGGGACCTTAGCCCATATTTGCATCTATTTCCATCTTCTATTTGTCTAAATGTTTTCAACTTCTATTTGTCTAAATGTCTAGATTGGATTGAGGTTTGAAAAACAAGTGTTTGGCACACAATTTTATTCTCCACCAGCTTTAGAGAAGTAGAAGTAAATCTTGTTAAAATGAAAAGCACCATTTCTGGGCTTCAGAAATAAGCAGTTTTTTTTTTCTTAAGAGTGATAGTTGGATTGCTTCCAACCTCTGGGTGGTTATAGATAGACCCCGCTCCTTTGTACAAACCCAGTTGAAAAATAAATTGATGGTGATCCACAGTGATCAGGAGAAAATAAACAATAAGCAGGTTTGTCAGTGATGTTGGCCAAGGGACCCACCTTTCCCTCTGATTAAAATGAGAAAGAACCAACACTGTTATTCTGTGACCATCAGAGACGATCGATCCTCTAGATGGTTTTAAATTCATACCTTCCCCTGTGATTAAAATGTGAAAGAACCAACAATATTCTGTGATCATCAGAGAAGATCCTCTTCATGGTTTTAAATTGATCATAATTATCCTAATCATTCATCAAGAGTTTGCAAAGATTTTAGCAACTCTGATTTAACTATCAGTCAACTATTCAAAGGGGCAATCTTAACCCATTACCTACATCCACTGTCCTGAATCTCAAAATTTCAATCAATTACATGGTTAATCTGTGAAGTTCGCTGCCATAATATCCGTGGATTCTTAGGTAGCGTTTGGTTCGCTGGAATGGTTGTAGGCAGGAATGTAATGGAGACCGGAATGAGTCTGAAATGGAATGAGACAGGAAATTAACATTTCCATTCCAGCGTTTGGTACGCTGAGGAATCAACCCAGTTGATTCCTATTCCTGCGTTTGGTATGCTGGAATGAGTTCTGGAATTGAATAAAATTTACATAAGACTGACTAAAATACTCTTGTTAGAATTTTATCTTTAGCTCTGTCTAGATTATAATATTATTAAATAGGTGGGGCACACACAAGGTCTTCTATTTTATAATAATAATAATGTATAGATTATATTATTATTATATAGGTGGGGCCCACACAAGCTCTTCTATTTTATAATCTTATAATAATAATAATAATAATAATAATATATAGATTATATTATTATATAGGTGGGTACAGGCGCTTCTATTTATAATCTTATAATAATAATAATAATGTATAGATTATATTATTATTATATAGGTGGGGGCCACACAAGCTCTTCTATTTTATAATCTTATAATAATAATAATATATAGATTATATTATTATTATATAGGTGGGGCCCACACAAGTTCTTCTATTTTATAATATAATAATAATAATGTATATATTATATTATTATTATATAAGTGGGGCCCACACAAGTTCTTCTATTTTATAATCTTATAATAATAATAATAATATATTATATTATTATAGAGGTGGGGCCCACACAAGTTCTTCTAATTTATAATCTTATAATAATAATAATAATAATATATAGATTATATTATTATTATATAGGTGGGGCCCATACATGTTCTTCTCTTTTATAATCTTATTATAATAATAATAATGTATATATTATATTATTATTATATAGGTGGGGCCCACACAAGTTCTTCTATTTTATAATCTTATAATAATAATAATAATAATGTACATATTATATTATTATATAGGTGGGGCCCACAAAAGCTCTTCTCTTTTATAATCTTATCATTATTATAATAATAATGTATATATTATATTATTATTATATAGGTGGGACCCACATAAGTTCTTCTCTTTTATAATCTTATAATAATAATAATAATTATAATAATATATATGATATTATTATTATATAGGTGGGTCCTACACAAGTTCTTCTCTTTTATAATCTTATTATTTTAATAATAATGTATAGATGTGAAGAATGGTCTTTTGGTCTAAAAAAAAAAAGTAGAAAGGAATGACATCTCGGATGGAATGGTCATTCCTCTACATAAGGGCACGTTTGTGTACAAGCCTTTTCCATGGAATGAGGAAATTGCCACATCAGCTAATTCTTTGGTAAATGAATACCACAGAAAATGGTTTCAATGGAAGTTAAAAAATCATGTTTGGTGCAGTTTTTATTTTCCAAGTGAATTGATCTTGATTATGTTTGGTGCTGTCATGGATTCCTTAGTAGTTTGGACCCATTACACAACCCATCATCAAATCCATCATCTCCGCTGTCTCATTAATTATGGGCCACCATCGTCATCAAAATAGATGCCCACTGCACAACTCATCGCCAAATCCATCATCATCTGATATGAGCCCAAATTAATCCCTGATCCTGAGAGATAATCATCAACCCGGCCATCAACCCAGCCATCATCACCATCAATGTCTGTCTCTACTCCACCATCATCACCATTGTTGTAGCCCTCTACTATACCATCACCTAATTCGCTCCACCACCATCACTATCATTGCAATCCTCTGCAAAAGCCACCACCACCGTCTCAACTCCACCATCACCTGAACCAAGTTCTGTTTTAAACCTTTGCCATTTTTCAAATCTCAATCAGAAAGGAGCCCAGAGAGAGGGAGAAAGGGACAAAAGAAACTAGAGAGGAAGATCGAGATCCCATCATCGTCTCTACTCCACGCATCACATGAACCAAGCCTTGAACCCTTTCCATTTTTCAAATCTCAATCAAAGAGAAGAGCCCGGAGAGAGGGGGAAGGGGGAGAAGAAACGGAGAGGAAGATCGAGATCCCACCATCGTCTCTACTCCACGCATCACATGAACCAAGCTCTGTTCTGAACCCTTTCCATTTTTCGAATCTCAATCAAAGAGAAGAGCCTAGAGAGAGGGGGAAAGGGAGAGAAGAAACTGGTGACGAAGATTGAGATATATTGCCATTTATATATGAGGAAGATGGAGCAGAGAGAGATCAATGTGCTATGGTTTCGAACCCATTTTTTGTTTCAGAAGCTCTCAACGGTGGTTCCTCAAGGAAACGAGCCTTATAAAGTGGAGGGGACTTTTCTACGGAAATGGAAGTCCGATGGCCCCCCATGGGAACTCTATTTCCACACTTATCAAGGAAATTGATGACGTGGCGGAAATGCAATTCTGCAGAATTGTGCTGCACCAAACAGAGAAAAAATTGGTTTTCTATGGAAAACCGCCTCTTTTTTCGCAGAAATGTGTTACACAAACATGACCTAAGGGAATGGGATTTCGGAGGTAATGGTCATTACGCCACTTTTTTCGAACCAAACGCTGTAATGACCATTCCGTTGGAATGATCATTCCATTCCAACCTTCATTCCAGCGAACCAAACGCTACCTTATAAATCCTCTTAAGACATGACCAGAATGAAGTCCTTGATCCAACCCTGTCCACAAGCCACGATGCAGGTCAACATGTCATGGATCCCAAGAACCAATGAAACAAAGATTACAAAGTAAAGGTCGAAACAAACCAATAGTCCATAATATGGCTCACTTAAGTTCATCCTTCTTTGCTGTGTAGTACGGCAAACTTGGGAAAACCAGTAGGCCAAACTCGGTAAACCCCCCACCCACCAAAACCAAAAAACCATGATTTGGGGTGGGATGGAAAGAAGTCTGGTGAAAATTGTTCTCGGACTGAATGTAAACCCAGGTGATCCAATCCATGACAGACATCGCAATAGGGTTAAGTTGATTGCTGGTCACAATCAAAGATGATTTTATATAAAAGTTTAACAACTCATTGACAGTGGCAGCCAAAACCTCTACAACAATAAAAAAAATTTAAACCACTACAATCCACAGTTGATCTAACTTGAATAACCAGCAAGAGAGAAAAGTACCCAATGACTACTCTCTCAAGGCAAAGGATTAAGCCAATATTAGATCTTACTAATACTAAATAAAGAGAATAATCGTATATCTTTTTTTTTTTCTTTTTTATATCTCAGGGTAGAATAATCGTATCTCATTGAGTGCTTAACATTCAAATGTGCAGAAATCTTCTCACTCCTAAATTTCAACTGAGACAAGGACATGGTAACTAAAGTAGATATCTTTCACCTGCCATGCTAAAAGTTTCTTGTCAAATAAGGATTCTACCGATATTCGGCAAGATTTCCCAAGGTATAATTGGTTGTGCAAGGGACGTGTATCTCCTATTCAACTAATGGATCAAGTAATCAACTATAACTGGGACTGGCCTTAGGTGGTGAACTGCCGGGCCCAGTGAGTAAAAACAGCTAGCCTATGGGTCTGGCTTAATGGACCTTGGGGAGAGCTCATGAAATCTTGATTGATTGTGAACACAATCACACAATGCTCATCAAGTATATGTTTCTTAGGAACTTCAACACTAATGTAATAAGATAATACCCATATCCAACCAAAACCAACACCTCTTTTATTTAGTTAAAATAATTAATAAAAACACCCTTTCCTTCTGATCTGGTAATGAGAAGTATGATGTGAGACAAGAGTCCAGCAATTTTGCATCATCTGCTCACAAGTTAAACTCATTTTGACTCACACTGACTCCACTCACTCTTCCTTCTCAAACACCCTGACTAAATGAATTTCCAAGTTTATTCAAATTTCCCAGTTTAAACAACACCCACAACTAAACAGTAACAGCAACAATTTGTCTCACGGATGACTTTCCGATTCAAGTTTCCTAGTTTAATCAACTCCCACAACTAGAAGAGTAATTTATTGCCGTCAACTAAACAGTAACTGTGATGATGATGATGATGATGATGATGATGGTGGTTGAACCAAAGAACAAATGGTTAATGAGTTCGGACCTCAATCCATTTCAAACAGGAAGTGCCACTAGTAAATCTTTCAAAGAAGTAAGAAGGGCAAACAAACATGTTTTATCATGCTCATTTGCATTAGTTCCAAAAAGAAATGCGAAATCCAACTGTATAAAAGAGTGATGCCACAAAAACATTGAATCAAACAGAAGTAATCTCTTATAAGAAGCTCCTGTTATACCAAATTCCAAGAGAAAACAACACTTGAAAGATCAACAAGACGAATTCTACGGCACCCACAGTATTATCCAACTAACCAAAAACATCAGAACTGAAACACAACCTACCCTCTATTGCATCTTTAGCTTACTTTTCGGATGAGTTGGGCCCCCTCTTCTTTCCAAATCCAACAACTGAAACCATAAAAACCAAAGCCAATGAGTTCAGAATCTGTTATCAAAAAAGAAAAATGAAACAACAATCTATTTGTCTTCATGTTTGCATTTCCCATCAAAGGGTCCTGGCAAATTGCAGCCAATTCAAGTTACAATCACCTCACCCTCAATTAGCCCATGAATCTAACACCTAGAAGCAACTCAGGCTGCCCAAACCAATGAATCATAATTTCCATGTAAAGCCCCACAAGTGTATGAAGACCCAAATGGGCCCTTAATTAGAATTCACATATTGGTGTATTTGTAGGGAATGAAAGACAAAGAGAGAGAGAGAGAGAAGAAGAAGAAGAAGACAACGTACCGGCTGTTACGAAACGGCGATTGTATTGCATTCTCTTGTGAGCCCTGCCCCTGGGCTTCTTCTTCTTGTCCTGCTTCGCCACCTTTGGGGTTTGCCCTCTTACCTTCCCCGCACGTGCCAGTGAACCGTGCACCTTCCCTGCACAATTCCATTTCCAATATTCAGAAGACGCAGACAGAGAAATTCATATGAACATGAATGAATTGCAAATCAGTAACAAGAAATCGAGATTCTGTGAAACCCTAGAGAGAGAGAGAGAGAGAGAGAGAGAGAGAGATTAGGAAATTACCCATGGCGGATGGATGCTATTAGGGTTTAAAGATTTCTTTCGTTCTCTCGTTTAGCCTTGGAGTAGGAGGAGAAGATGGGGAGGATTTTCAGGGCTAGGGTTTTGAACTGCTTGGGTTACTTATACGGTGTGAGGAATACGTACTTGCATTTGTATGACATCTGAACCGTCGGAACGTTCCATTAAATGATGAGATCTTGACCATTTGATCAAGGGAGAACATATATACATTCTGATAATATGTCCAGGGTCTGGGCTTAACCTTGGGCCCATCGAGCAATTAAAAAAAAAAATTTTTCTATGGGGAGGATTCTCAATCTTTTGCTAGACTAATTCCTTCGAGTTTAGAGGGAAGTCGGATAAACTCTCGTGTAGCCCTAGCGTGGTAGTGCAGTTTTGAACCTATAATCTCATGGTGCAAATCGTGGTCTTAGGCCATCGAGCAATTCACATTTAAGTACACAGTTTGACACTAACCCAGATTCAAAATTTTAATAGGGTAGGATCACTTAATTTGTTTTCAATCCGCTTGTTCGAGTTCATGGATCTCACAGACTCGGCTTCCGGTGCAGAATTACAAGTGGCCTAATTTCTAGATAGTGTTTGATCAATCTTACTTGATTTGAATCTAAAACTTAGTCCCGCATGGGTTGATCTGCATTATACTTCTAAACTCTTAATATCAAGGTTGATCTCAATTGTAGTTATGGTTTTGTTACCTAGAAACATTTCTTTGCATCTCCGTGGCCTATCAACCTTGTGTTAACTAAGCATTGAAGTCAGCGGAAATCATTTTGGCCCAATGTGATCTCACTCGCCACGTTTGCATTGCATGAACTGCTAATTTTTCTTTTTTATTTGGAAGTGTTCATTGTCTAGAACTTACTATGGAGAAAAAAAAATCAGGGTCTGGTTCATTAAGTGTGTTCACATGTAAGTGGCCTGGCACCATTGTCTGGGTACTTTCAGTTGATTTAATATATTGTGCTTTGAATCAGGGTAGCTTACGTATATTACCAAACCTTCTATACATCATTTGGTGGGGGGAAATTACCAACCTTCATTGCTCATGTTGTTTTCCTTGGTATTTTCATAACTTTCTCTATTGTAATAAGGACAATTGAGATGTTTGTGCAAGAATATGGCAGAAGCCCATTTCTAAATAATGCCATTTTTTTTTATCTATTGTTTTTGTTAAACAATTATGCGGCCTTCTTGTAAGTTAATCTATGATGTTTCTATTCAAAATAATAAAAAGGGAGCTTTGGCCGGAGGTCCCTCATAACATTACTTTGTTGCTAACAGTCCACAAAAAAAAGCCATCTTGCCAAAGGTCCCTCTCACACTTTTACATACCTGAAAAGACTAATTTGCCTCCTTTCTAAAATCTAGCTTTATTAATTTAAAACAAACGCTGACGTCGCCCGATATGGATACAAATCTTGGACTCATCTTCCAAATCGAGAAACCGACGAAAACGAAGGCGATTTTCGGCGATTGATGGTTCATGCAGCGAAGAAGAAGCACTTAGATCAAATTTTTGAATAGTTTCCATTTCATTGTCTGTTATACTCTGCATCTACGATCTCATTTCGGATAGAAGAACTCCAAAGAAGAAGAGATTCAAACCCTACTTGCAGACGTCGCGGATTTCAGTGCAAACGTGATTGCAAAGAAGAGAAAAAAAACTACAAACAATCGATTTCTATTGTAAGTTTATTATTCCGTCCTTTTCAAATCGGAGAAATCATCGATGTTTCGAAACCCTATACTTCTTTTCAACCACATTTGCGATGTTTTTGCTTCATTTTCTCTCATTATTTTTCTAAATCCAAAAATCTATTCAGGAAAATGGCAAGAACGAAGTCTGCCATTCTTGCAGAACAAGAGCATCAGAAGAAAGAAGGAGAAGAAGGTCAATAAACAATTCTCTCAATCTCTTTTACTGTATGAAGTTTTGAAGAATACTATTGTAAATTTCTGATATGTTTAAACGAATGTCACACAATCACTACTACTTGTCCAAATATAAATAACTTTATCTCAATTTTTTTTCAGAAATATCATTCGACTGAATCTATCTGAGTTATGGATGTATTTATCTTAATTGAATTTATGTTGAATTTATCTGAGATTCCATATTGGAATGCAACTGAGTTTCGAATCAAAATTAGTTGAATTATAATGTATTTATATCTACAAGCAGAATTTAAGATAAACACATGCTCTACAAAAATTTATCTGATTTCTTCACAATTTTATCTAAGTTCTGAACAAAATTATCTGTTATTTGAACAAAATTATCTGATTTCTGATCAAATTTATCTAGATTTATATAATTTTATCTACATTTCTTCATTACAAATCAGATAAATTCGATTCAGAACTCATATAATATCTACATCTTTTACGTTTTCACTTATATATATATGATTTTTATTGAGATTGTGAGTTTGAAAAACATATTTTCCCAATGTCTTTATAAATTTTTGAAATGTTTAACCAAAATGTAACACAATCACTCCTACTTGTCCACCTATAAATAAGTGTATCTGAGTTGTTTTGAGAAATATCATGTAACTGAATCTATCTGAGTTCTCGATGTATTTAACTTAGCTGGGTTTATGTTGGATTTATCTGAAATTCCATAATTGGAATGCAACTGAGTCTCGAATAAAAATTAGTAGAATTTATAATCTATTTATACCTACCTACATAATGTAAAATACACACATGTTTTTCAAAAACTTATCTGAGTTCTTAATAATTTTATATAATTTCTGAAAAAAATTATCTGATATTTGAACAAAATTATCTGAAGTCTGAACAAATTTATATAATTTTATCTATCTACCACCATTACAAATCAGATAACTTCAATACATAACTCGGATAATATCTATATCTTTTTCGTTTTAACTTATGTATATATCATTTTAATTGAGATTTCAAAAAACATATTTTCCAATGCTTTTATAAAATTTTGAAATGTTCAGCCAAAATGTCACACAATCACTGCTACTACTCCAAATATAATTAAGTTTATCAGAGTTATTTTAATAAATTTTGATCGCGTAGTAGCAAATACATTTTGTCTCACTGTTTCCATGTAACTGAATCTATCTAACTTCTGGATGAATTTACCTTAAATGAATTTATTTTAAATTTATCTGATATTACATAATTAGAATGCAACTGAGTTACGAATGAGAGTTGATACGGATTGTAATGTATTTATAACTATGTGCAGAATGTAAAATGGACACATGTTATTCACAAAGTTATCTGAATTCTGTATAATTTTATCTCATTTTTGAACAAATTTATCTGATTTCTTAATAAATTTATCTGAATTTATATAAAAGTTATCTATATTTATTCATCTAATTCAGAAAAAATTTGATAAAGAACTCAGATAATTTCTATATTTGTTTCATTTTCACTTATGTGTGTATGATTTTAATATTGCCATTGTGTGTTAAAAGAATAAATATACGAATTAATTGCATTTTTTTACCAGTTCATAGTACATTTAACAGACTTCAGTAGAACAGTTCAATGTTTTATTAGTAGTTTAACATAGTTTCTATAAACTGTAACTGTCTGTAAATGTAATTCTTCTGAATTTGAATACACTTGTTTAGATTAAAGAAAATATCTATCTGTGTAATTTTACTGTATGCAGCAAAAAAAATAAGCAAAAGAAAGAGGCAAGAAGAAAATTCATCGAAGGACATACAAGGGAAGAAGAAAAAGAAGGTTGAGAAGGATACAAGCCATTACCAATTCAGATCTAACTTGGTCTCAGTCGTCAGATTAGTTAATGGCATAAAGAATTTGATCTCAGAATTACATAAAGCTGAATTGAAAAAGACACCTTTCTGGAGCCTAATTGAGTGCATTCTGGATGGCACATTCTCAGAAAAGGTTTGCAGAAAGTATGACAACGACATTATGTTGATCCTCGATACATACAACAGCAAGAGGAGGCAGTTCAAAATAGGAAAATCCTATGTGTCATTCACTGCAAATGACATATCACACATATTTGGCATACCAAATGGATCAAAACCACTTGATTTGAAATATGCAAAGAGAAAAGGATCTGAATTCATATCTAGGAGATTCCAAGGTCCTGCGAGGGTTTCAGCTCCAAAGATTAAGGAACAGCTACATCTTGCATTGAGTGGATCAACAGATATTGAAATTGCTGATGTTGCCAGGCTAATATGCCTGTATATCCTTGTGGTTCTTTTTTTTTCAACCCACGGCAACACAATAGGGTGGGCATACGTGGGCTATGTTGAAAAGTACATGGATATGAAGAACTATGCCTGGGCAGAAGAAATATCAAAGTTTTTAATGGAATCAGTACACAGTAGGAGCCGTGGTTCTGATAGAGTCATTGGCTGCCTTATTGCATTACCGGTACAATATACAACTCCATACTAAAAACATTTGAATTCAAGTTTAGAAATAATGACATATTAACATATGACTTTTCTAATTTTGTAACAGTATTGGCTGTGTGAGCATACAACAATTGTCAGCCCAAATGAGTCTTTGCATTTCCCACGGATACTAAAGTGGAATCTAAGGGCTGTGAGTATGGCACTTAGGAAAAAACCCCTTCATACACTAAAAGTTAATGAGGTACTCTATTATATAGATAATTATTTGTTATCTTGGTTTTCACTATCTAAATTTATCTAATATCTTAATCTGACATGTTCAATCTAACACTGTTACCAACTGTAGGTCCTTGGTGACTCATTAGAGAGCACACTGCTTGAATCGCAGCGATTCCTGTCTTTGTTAGGCAGTGTCAGTGGGGCTGAAGGGGGGTTAATGCAGATAGAAGGAGAAGAAGAGGTAAAAGAAACAGAAAAAATTCAAGAAGAAAGGATAGTAGAAGATAATGAAGAGGGTGAAGAAGAAAAAAATAAAAATGTATCACAACATGTAGTTGTAGCAGAAGAAGAAAAAAGCAATGAAGGAGAGGAGCAAGAGGAAGGACATGAAGATGAAGAACATCAAAACAAGAAAGAAGTCCATGTAGCAGTAGAAGAAGCAGAAGGAGAAAATGAGAATGAAGGAGAGGAGCAAGAGGAACCAGATGAAGAAGAACAACAACAACAGGAAAAAGGAGAAAATGAATCAGATAATAAAATGAATGAAGGCAAACAGTCTGATACAGACATGATGATAGAGACATTGGTCATATCTGAATTGGAAGAGCAGAGAGAACAAAACAACAGTGAAGAAACAACTTCTGCTGGTGTGGCAACCCAGTTTGTCTCCTTTGGTGTGGAGATGGCTGATTATCACCAAATGGCTCTAGAGACAGATCTGGTCGTCGCCAACATTTTAGCTGATATAATTGGAAATGCCACCAATGCATCAACCAATGTGACATCTGAAACAATATCTGGAACCGAACAAGAAGCTGCTGACATTGGGCCTTCTCCTAGTAACCCGTCACAGTCAATCAAAAACAACAAACTACAAAATCTAACTGAAGAGCGTGACAGGGCAACTTCGTTAGCCAACCAACTGACCAAGGATAATAAAGATTTACAAGAACAGATTCAAAGGATGGCTATTGAACTTGAAAGGACATCAGTAGAAAACAACAGTCTGAAAAAGGAAAGGCTTGAAATGGAAAAAAGAATAGAAAGCTTGCTTAAAGAAAGAGACAATGCTCTATTGATGATTGAGCAGTTGACAATTGAGAAGAATTCCCTTGAAACATGTGACGTCAAAACCGATCAAACTATAGAAGATACTTCTAGAATGGTAAACTCCTTAAAAGAGCAGCTCAAACATACTATGAGTGTGTCAGATATACAGTCCTCAAGAGCAGCAAAGGCAGAAAATGAGGGGAAGGAGCTGAAGAAAAAAATAATAAATCTGGAATCGAACAACATGAAATTACGGCAGCTGTTAAAGGAAATGACACTTGATTATGCAGAGAAAGGATTGGAGTGGGCTGGAAACACATTGGATGATATCTTCCAGTCTCCAAAAAATAAAATTTCAGAACAAAAAGGGTCTACAATCGCACAGAAAAAAGCGGAGGGGTCTGCAGCAGATCAGAAAATTGAAGAGAATGCTGATGAGGTAATTTATTTACACTTCCATATTTTTTTTGAAGATTATTCTTTGGATTGCAAAGCTATCTTACCTGACCTTTAGTATGCAAAATATATGACTCTCTTTCAAATTATCTGACTCTCTAACAAATTTATCTGAATTCTGACTGAACTTGTAACATATCTCATCAAATTTATCTTTGTTCTTTGTGAATTTAACTGACTTTCCATCAATTTTATCTGATGTTGCATTGAATTTATCTTACCTTGTATATATTCCAATTTATTTAATCTATATTTGTTTGTTTGAATGATTAATCAGATCAACTACTCTGACACACAAATCAAGCCAGTTAAGGAGGTGAAACAATCCTCCATGATAAAAAGAATTAAAAAAAGGAGGGCAACAAGGAAAATGATTGAAACAGCTGCACCCTTTAGACTCCCCAGAAATACAGTCACTAAGCAAATGACTGAGCCCGACATCGAAAAGCTGAAACAAATCTACGAAGCAGAAGGCAATGAGTAAGTAACAGTCCTATGCAACTAAGCAACACAGCTCTTGTTGTAAAAAAAAATTATTCAAAATGACAACAACTTAAGCACTTTTTACAATTGCATTTGCAGGGCGCTAGTCTGGGGAGGTGAGGGCATATCTGCTGTATCATACGAGGACATCATTGCAATCCTCAACAAAGCAGAATTCTCCAGCAATGTAAACATCCAAACAAATAAACTTTCCATACTATTGCTTCATTTTTGTAATATAACAACAATGGTCATATTCAATTAATATAACTAACACTATCTGCTTCAAATTGAACAGGTTATTGACGGATATGCTGACTTGTTATACAGAGAACAGGAAGAAATCCAACAACAACTTACAACAAGCAATCAGCAAGGCCTGCTGCCCCAAGAAAAATCAATCTTCGTATCAAGTTTATGCTGGGTAAAATACAATGAATCTTAATTAATAAAGTAACATTTTACTTTGTTTTACAATATAATAAACAGTTACTAAACTAAAATTAATGCAGAAATTCGTTACAGCAAACACATCAGAAATGAGAGAAAAGATTTTACACAAACAAATCTCCCCAAGCAGAACTGCAAACCACAGATTCGTGCACTTTCCAATGAATTCAAATGGAAAAAGGAAAAATGCTGAACCATTTCATTGGACACTGTTGGTGCTGGATCAGAAAGAGGGGGATTGGCTACATTACAATTCCTTAAGACCGAGATTAGCTAAAACAGTCGATCATTACTTTGAAGATGCACAAATTCTGGTATGTCTCATTCACATAATCATTAAATACAGACTACTGCCCATAACAATAAACCCCAACCCATTAACTATATCAATTTATTTTATTTCTGCAGAAACAATATGTGGAGAACTACAATTACGTAAATATTGAAGAAACCCAGCCATATGGAGCTCCGTTGATAAGCGTGGAAGACGCCCCACAACAGAAAATGGGATCGTAAGTATCATTTTGTATAAACACTGATTCAATTCATTTTAAAGTACCAACATCATCTTCTTTTGCAGTGTCGATTGCGGCGTCATTGTTTGCTACATCATGAGGCAAATTACTCACAAACAACCAATTGCTTCGAAACTGCAACAGAACATCATTGATGATTTGAGAAGAGAGATAGTTACCAAATTCCTCAATGACATGCATCACTGCTGGTCAATTCAAAACTTCCATGCAAGGAGAGAAGGTGCTGATGATGATTTCGAACAGTGACATAGGGTTTGAAACAGGGTTATGTCACAGTAAACATAAGCCAAATTCATGTATTTCTCTGTAATATGAAAAGAACCACTGCAACATACTTGTGAATGTATACTTTTGCACAATGAATGTAAGGGAAACAACTTTGGCAATTTAATTGTCAAAATTTCTGAATCGATGAATGAATTAAATTGTGAATGAATTGTAAAATATGTGTCCTGATATAGTTTTCGTTGATTCTCTTCACATATTTATACGATTTTTACAGAATATTATCTGTTTTTTCACAAATTTATCTACGATCTGATACAAATTATCTGAGTTCAAAAATAATTTATCTTAGTTTCTAATAAATTTATCTGAGTTCTGAAACACATTATCTGAGTTCATATGCAATTTATCTGTTTTTTAGATAAATTTATCTGAGTTCTGAAACAAATTATCTGAGTCCAGATGCAATTTATCTGTTTTTTAGATAAATTTATCTGAGTTCTGAAACAAATTATCTGAGTCCAGATGCAATTTATCTGTTTTTTAGATAAATTTATCTGAGTTCTGAAACGACTTGGGTGACTTCTGACAGTAATTATCTGAGTTGACAAAAAATTATCTGAATTCTGAAATAAATTCTATAACTTCATAATCAATTTATATGAGATATGAAGCAATTTATATGACTTCTGATACATATTTAATCTCACTTATAATACATTTTTATTATCAATTTTTGAAAACACATTTTAAATCAGATAAAGAATTATATAAGTGATTGCTTATATGATAAACAACACAATAAACAGTAGTAAAATGTCTGTCATTTTGACTATTTATTCACTAATCACAATTCATATCGTATCTTCTATACATGCTAAAGAATTGACTAATATTATACAGAAACTAAAGTCAAAGTCTATTTCAAATATTTGTCAAATAATAGGCTCCTTGCAAGACTTCTTATTGTGACTGCCAAACCGACCACAACGCCCACATTTTATCTGCCGTGTCATCTCCCCTCTTGACAATATCCTCTTTTTTTTTGGCCTGCCGGCTGGGCGTTTTACCAGAGGTGGGAGAATAACAGCTCCAGCAACTGTTGCCTCCGGCATTCCGACAGTTGGAATTGGAAATATCTGCTCATCATATGAAGCCCTATATGAATCAGTGTGAAAATAATGATCCACATAAAAATTCAGGTCCTTTCCACTCTTTTGAATCGCAGCACAAGCATGTGCACAAGGAAAGCCATTAATCTGCCACTGATAACAGGAACATATATGATTAAAAATGTCGACAGTCACTGACGGGTAAGAGTGAACATCGTAAACAGTTTCACTGGAACGCCTGACAGTCCACGTCCGTCCTAGCTGAATCAAAGCATCCAACCTCTTATCCATATCTGGGCAAATGACTGACTTCCATCTGCTGGAAACTTCCTTCCTAGTAGCCATCTGCTCCATTATTTGAACCCTTATTGTGTCCACCATCTTTGTAATTGGAAGATGACGAGCTTCTCTAATCCAGGAGTTGAAAGATTCAGCTGCATTTGAACACATCTCACCATACCGTTGACCCTTAAAGTAGGCATTGCTCCATCTTTCATGAGGCAATCCAGAAAGAAATCTGTCTACGTTGCTACCACCTTGATGCCTCAACGCCTGCAACTTGGCATGGAATGCAGCTATGGTCGGGGCATATGCACATTCCCGAAGCATCATAACCATTCTCTCTCTAAATTCGTTAGTGTATCCACCTGACAGTTTGTCTCTCAAATTTGCCTTCAAGTGTTGTAGGCAAAAAGCATGATGAGCATAGTGGAAAACACTTGAAACACCCTTTATCAGACCTGGATTTCTATCGGAAATAAAAGTAATAGTGCGATCCGAAACCAGAACTTTCTTTAAATTCTGCAAAAACCTACTTCCAATTGTCCTCCGTCTCTGAGTCCACCACAGCGAAAGCAAGGGGAAATAAACCTGTGTTATAAAAAAAATAAAGTTTTATACTCCAAGAAATAAATATAAAACAGTAAATGGTAATCATTAATAAAAATAATCTCAGAAATAAAAGAATCAAAAGCAACTGCCATACCTTGATTTCCATTCTTCCCTGTTGCTGCCAACAAGTTTCCCTTGTATCTCCCTTTCAAAAAAGTACCATCCAAAAATAACAAAGGACGGACATGATTAAAACCAGAAATTGAAGCATAGAATGAAACAAACAGCCGCTTAAAGCACATAGTTGATTGGTCATAATCTAGCACAAAAAGGCTTCCTGGATTCACATCCTCCGCCACCTTAATGTACCAACGAAGATGGTCAAAAGATAGCGACGAATCACCATACAACTTATTTCTAGCCCTTTCCACACCCCACCATGCATGATGGTATGTAATTGTAAGTCCATAATTCACCTTAAAGTGGTGCACAACATCAATGGGACTAGTGAGTGGCCTCTCATGAATATGATCAATCATTAAATCAGCAACCGTCTCAGATCTCATACGGCTGTTCTTCGAAGTTCGGACTACTGCACCACACGTATGCTCATTATCTAATGTCCTGATATAAAAATGTCCAGATGACTTCTCAATCGATGCATGAACACGCCATTTACAACCCATCGAACGACTGCGAGAACATTCAGCTGTAACCCTAACTTTATCATTTTTCACATATACAAACTCAAACTCAACTTCCATTGAATATCTACACAGAACACTTCTAAACTCTGCAACACCGCCCTCAAACCTCTGTCCCACTTCTCTAATACCACTTGACCAGCCTGAAGACAGCAAAATCTTCTCCTTGTGTGTGCAGAACAGCGGAAGTAGATCTGTCTCAATATCTGTGCCCTCATAACCCACTAATTGAATGGCATCTTCAACAAAATCATCAACGTTTTCCTCTTGATCATCATCATCTGATTCCTGCATTTCTGATACGAAAACATCCACTGTTCCCAAACCCATTGAAGACGCCAACATTGATAAGCTCAACAAATCTGAGTCGCTGTCCAGCAAGCACTTTGGATGGCCAGGCAATGTGTAAGTCAGACATACCATGTTTACTGCCAACATCTTCCATTTGTTGCAAACTTGACGAATTAAATCATCAAATCTCATGCCCAGACTAAAATGAATGACGGCAGTAAACATGCCATACTTACAAAGAAGCATTACCGGTTGCGCCATCTTTGAATTTACTAAAATCAACGAAGTTCAAAAGTCATCAGAATCTTTAAAATTGTGCAGAATATTAAAAAAACAACAAAAAAACAAACATTTATCTAAATTTATCTGAATTCTGTACACGTTTATCTGATTTCTGAACAAAATTATCTTATTTCTGAACAAATTTATATGAATTTATATAAAAGTTATCTATAATTACTCATTCTAATTCAGATAACTTTGATTCAGAAATCAGATAAAATCTTAAGAACTCAGATAAATTCGATATAGAATTCAGATAATTTTTAAACAAACTGAACTAACTTTATAAATCGCATATGTATATTAGAAACACTGATACATTTGATTCAAAAAGTCACATATATTCGATTACATGATTCCATCAAAATTGCAGCTTGGAACAGAATTTCAAACTATTAAACAATTTTATGAGAAACAAAGTAACTTATTTGACATCTAGATACATCAGGCTTTATCTATACGAATCAAATCAAATAAAAAAATTAATAAAAAAATATAACTATAATAAAAAACAAAAACAAATAACAAAATCAAATAACAAATCTGAACAACATATCAGAATCCTATACAAAATAAATAACTTCTCAAATAAAAATGAAAATGAGTATCAGAAATATAAATCTACAATTTAAACAAGAAAACTTGCATACACTCTGCTATGAATATAAAACCTTCCTTACCTCCGACGAAAGTTGAATATGCAATCTGTTACGCACAGAAACTCAGATCTACCTCCGTCCAAAGTTGAATCTGCAATCTCTTACGCACAGAAACTCAGATCTGATTCACAGTGAATCTACGAACTGCTTTAATCTGTAATCTCTGAAATATGCTCGCAATCTTTCCACATGAATTACAATCTGATTTGAAATAATCGTTGCATATGAATTACCATCTGATTCGATTCAGAGCAGCAACATGTTTCCACAACGCTAGATCTATAATCTGCAACACAGCCGACTCGTCTGCAATCTACAAACAATAAAATCTCCATCAGAAGTTTTCTACCGTGACTGCCATTTGAAATTCAAAATAAGAGATTTGCGGTAACTTACAAGGGCATATCAGTAACAGTCGATGAGTTATCACCTAAATCTCAGGCTACATTATCGTGACACATTGCTGAAATAACGTTACAAGTTTGGAACGATTTCATTCCATGCTGCGTCAGTTACAGGGGCATTTTTATCTTAAAAAATGAAAATATGTGTGCACAGGGACCTAAGGCTGGAAAAAGTCTAGCTGAATGGACCAAAGACCTTAAAAAGTTTTTCCTTGGACTGGAGGCTGGAAACATGGACTTATAGGGACCTTTCGCTAATTTCTCCTAATAATTATAACACCCTATGTTATCTCAACTTTGTTTCAACACATTTTTCCGAGATGAATCACGTGACTATTGTCTTGAGCTGATCAATTTAGTTGATTTCATTATTTCAGATTATTATCCTTAGAAATTGGATTGAAGAATGTTAACTTTAGGCTAGTGCAGAGGTCAAGGAGATATGGGATTTCTTTAGTATTATCATATGGCCTATTGAAACCTGACAGCAATCTTTTTAATGTGACCATATCAAACATGTATGATAAACACATTTGGGTGTACTTTACAACATTTTTAGCATGCCAAATGTATGTTTTTTTCATTTTAATATTTTATGGCCAAATTGTCAACACTTCTTTTTTACTGCCTACAAATTATGTTCAAATTATTCTTTGAGTATAGCGGGCAATCATAGGCGACAGTTTTGTTCAGTGGCATTCGAGTTTGAGTTTTACCAGTTAAAAAAGCATTATTAATAGAATGCTCTCTTCTTTTCTGGCTTTATATCGCCCAAGCTCCTAGAAGGATGGGTTACAATGGTGCTGTTGAAAGGTAATGATAATGATTACAGAATGAAAATTATTTGCTTTTCAAGTGAGTTTGAAAAATCACAACAACAAAGTCCCTTCTCAATCATATGAAAAAAAATACTCCTACTACAAAATAATATATAAAATAACACTTCGACCACTCGTTACTGATCTCAGTAAATGTGTCTTCTTCATCAATTCTAAGAATTCAAGGTAATATGTATTCCAACCAAAGTTATGAAAGGTGAAAGATATAACATAAAGATTGGGATTTTAATTTATTAGGTAACAGTTGGGCATTCATTACTATCTAACCTCATTTGATCTTCCATCAAAACAGAGATTTTGTCCAAAAAGAATTTCAAATATGAATAAATAGAGTACATTTGAATATGAATGAATACTGTCCTTTTAGTAACAACGTGCAACGATTATAATTGGTGTTGTCTCACATGCCTACAGTTTGTTACTAGCAAGACCCCGTGGATAACCACGAAACCACCAAATGCATATACTGATATGAATTATTTTTTATAAATTTATTAATTAGTAAACTTGTGAGTCCTTTTTTTTGTTGCTAATTTGATTTTTATGTTTTTTTCCAAATGTTTTATTCTTTAGGTGAGGCATGAATTGATTAAGAAAGATCAGATGATCATAAACCTAACAAATTGACCAAATATATTTAAGTGGGACCAAGATGAATGGGGTCCATCATCTCTATTCTAACCGTTCATAAAATCATATGATGCGGGCTGGGACCCATTAATTGATTGATAAAGATCAAATGATCAAATGATCATAGACCTCTCAAATTGACCAAACATAACCTATTTAAGTGGGACCCCCAAGATGAATGGGGTCCACCATCTATATTCTAACCGTGCATAAAACCATATTATGTGGGATGGGACCCATGAATTGATTAAGAAAGATCAAATGATCAAATGATCGTAGACCTAACAAATTGACCTAATGTATTTAAGTGGGACCCAGATGAATGGGGTCCACCATCTTTATTCTAACCGTCCATAAAATCAAATGATGCGGGCCGGGACCCATTAATTGATTGATAAAGATCAAATGATCATAGACCTCTCAAATTGACCAAACCTAACCTATTTAAGTGGGACCCCCAAGATGAATGGGGTCCACCATCTATATTCTAACCGTCCATAAAACCATATGATGCGGGCTGGGACCCATGAATTGCTTGATAAAGATCAAATGATCATAGACCTCACAAATTGACCAAACCTAACCTATTTAAGTGGAACCCCAGATGAATGGGGTCCACCATCTCTATTCTAACCGTCTATAAAACCATATTATGGGGGAATAGGACCCATGAATTGATTAAGAAAGATCAAAGGATCAAATGATCGTAAACCTAACAAATTGACCAAATATTTTTAAGTGTGACCCAGATGAATGGGGTCCACCATCTTTATTCTAACCGTCCATAAAATTAAATGATGCGGGCCGGGACCCATGAATTGATTGATAAAGATCAAATGATCAAATGATCATAGGCCTCTCAAATTGACCAAACCAAACCTATTTAAGTGGGACCCCCAAGATGAATGGGGTCCACCATCTATATTCTAACCATCCATGAAACAATATGATGCGGGATGGACCCATGAATTGCTTGATAAAGATCAAATGATCATAGACCTCTCAAATTGACCAAACATAACCTATTTAAGTGGGACCCCCAAGATGAATGGGGTCCACCATATATATTCTAACCGTCCATGAAACCATATTATGCGGGATTGGACCCATGAATTGATTAAGAAAGATCAAAATGATCAAATGATCGTAGACCTAACAAATTGACCTAATGTATTTAAGTGGGACCCAGATGAATGGGGTCCACCATCTTTATTCTAACCGTCCATAAAATGAAATGATGCGGGCCGGAACCCATTAATTGATTGATAAAGATCAAATGATCATAGACCTCTCAAATTGACCAAACCTAGCCTATTTAAGTGGGACTCTCAAGATGAATGTGGTCTACCATCTATATTCTAACCGTCCATAAAACCATATGATGCGGACTGAGACCCATGAATTGCTTGATAAAGGTCAAAGGATCAAATGATCATAGACCTCACAAATTGACCAAACCTAACCTATTTAAGTGGAACTCCCCCAAATGAATGGGGTCCCCCATCTCTATTCTAACCGTCCATAAAATTATATTAAGATCAAATGATCATAGAACTAACAAATTGACCTAATATATTTAAGTGGGACCCAGATGAATGGGGTCCACCATCTCCATTCTAACCGTTCATAAAACCATATGATGCGGGCAGGGACTTATGAATTGATTGATAAAGATCAAATTATCATAGACCTCACAAATTGACCAAACCTAACCTATTTAAGTGGGACCAAGATGAATGGGGTCCACCATCTATATTCTAACCGTCCATAAAATCATATGATGCGAGCTGGGACCCATTAATTGATTGATAAAGATCAAATGATCATAGACCTCACAAATTGACCAAACCTAACCTATTTAAGTGGAGCCCCCAAGATAAATGGGGTCCACCAACTATATTCTAACTGTCCATAAAACCATATGATACGGGCTGGGACCCATGAATTGCTTGATAAAGATCAAATGATCATAGACCTCACAATATTATGCGGGATGAGATCCATGAATTGATTAAGAAAGATCAAATGATCGTAGACCTAACAAATTAACCAAATATTTTTAAGTGGGACCCAGATGAATGGGGTCCACCATCATTGAGAGATTTTAGGATAATTATTATTGGTAATAGGGATCTCATTGAGAGAGTTTAGGATAATTCAAATTCTAATCAAGCAATTTCTATTTTGGTTGGTAATAGGGATCTCATTAAGAGATTTTAGGATAATTATTATTGGTAATAGGGATCTCATTGAGAGAGTTTAGGATAATTTAAATTTTAATCAAGCAATCTCTATTTTCTAGCAGAACACCATTCTAGGCTGGCTGCTGCCGCGTGTCCCTCTCCAATGCATGCCAGGTGTCCTCCTCTAGGAATTCTCATGAAGTTTATACATCCCTTTAGTAATATAGATATGGGATAAGTGGATGATGATTTGTTTTGGCCCTCATTTGAACCTAAGCTATTACAAGGGATTTAAAGCCGAAGAGCCCGAAATAGGAGTGGATTCAAATCTATTCTTAAACCTACTTTATTTAAGGAATGTTGAAATTATAATTTTCATGGATGCTAGAATATTTATACAGTAATTATGTAATTATTTGATTTTATAGTCAAGTTTCTAATTAGCACATACATAGTTAATCTGGTCATGCATTTCTTGTTTTTATTTCTCATTTGCTTGACGCTATATTCCTCTGCCTTTACTTTCTTCAATCACATGCAGTCATTTAATTGCATGTGTCACCACACATTGATGCTCATGTTTTTTTAGTCCTCTGCTAGGATTTCATTAAAGATTCGGATTGGTGATTTATTGCTGATATGGTTTCTGCAATTGGCCTCTTCGCGATGTCATTAATCCTTGCTTGGAAGGGCTTCTTGCTTCGACTATACAAGGTATGTGCTTGAACTCACTATTCAAACAACTTTTGAATTAGTTTAGGAACCATTGCTATTGAATTAACATGTCAAATGGCAGATTCTTCTATAGGCTCTACCATGGCCCATGGGGAAGGTGTTTTTGACACGAGCAGTCATGTTCATCAATACAATTATAAATGAAACCCAGTCAGTCATAAAAAGCTTTTAACCACGGTGCTGTAGAATCTATTTTCTTAAGGCGCTCTCTCTTTCTAGGAACTTTTAAATTTCTTATAAGAGGCCTAGGGGTGCACATCGGGTCGGGTTCTGGGTTATCGGACCGGGTCTGACCCGACCCGGTATTTTTTAAGGCCTCTAAACTCGGTTCGGTTACCCTATTAACTAAAACTGGGTTATCGGGTCACCGGGTTACCGGGTTCGGTTTCGGGTAACCCGATAACCCGGGAAAAAAAGAAATGGACCACTCCATGGGCTTCCAATCACCTCCTGAATGGGTTATGGAATGAAAACGGCTGCATCAACATTCCTTTTGGACTGCAGAGAGGGCCCCAATAGCCTTGCAGTTCCAAGAAGGAGCAACCAACGTACACAAGCACCCACATCATTATTGTCAAGAAAATGGAGGAAGGAAGCACCCACCAAACACCACCCATCTCTCCATTCCCACAGCAAACCTCTCAGACAACACCACCGCCACCGTTCCAGATACAAGGCTGTCTGTTCCTCTCCATTTGCTTCTGTTATTACTCTCTCTTTCAATACCAATCCGCACCAAGTGCATTGAGTTTGGTTATGGGTTTGTGCTGAAGGGATTGGGTGTGGTTTTGGGTTTTGATTTGATGGGGAATTGCTGGTGTGGGTGTAATCCGTCTATCTACATGTATGCATTAGTTTATTTTTTTATTTGGGGTTGGATTTCTGAAATTGGGTTTTATTTGGTTGAGGAGTTTTGATATGGGTTTGTGTTTTTTATGGCTTATAAGATTGGAATGATCTGAAAGAAGTAGATTCTGTTCTTTTTTTTTTTAAATGGTTGAAAGGAATTGGGTTTTGGGGAATTTATCTATCAGCGCCACCTCTGCTATCACCCAAAGTGTGATCCTCACCCACGGCTGAATCAAGAGCCCCATGATGGTGGCCCACATGAGCAGCCAGAGCAGCGAGTAGCTGGCGACTGCGCTGGCCTGCAAATCTCCCTCAAGGTTCTCGGGATCGAGAAATGCAATGCTCATGAGAAAACCAAGGCCTGTGAACAGCCAAAGCTTCTTCCACGAAAAGGGGGGAATGAAGGAGGAATCTCCGCCGTCGATGCTATCGTTTTCGTCGGTTCCGACGACAGCGATCTTGTCGGAGGAGCTGTAGTCATCTTCTGCTTCGTCTTCGCTTGGGAGGGGTCGAGGGGGGAGTTTGTGAAATATTTTTTTGTTCAATTGGTTGATTTGTTGCCGTTCTTGTTATCGGGTTATCGGGTCACATGACCCGATAACCTATAAAATATAAACCGGACCTGTTAAGTAAGGTCCAGCTCGGGTTTGACCCGGTCCGATAAATTCTTTATCGGGTCGGACCGGGTCTCCGGGTTGGACCGGGTTTCAAGACCCGATGTGCACCTGGAAAGAGCCGTTTAGTGAAACTTTGAATGATGGGATTTTTACAAGGCCTGTGTTTTTGTGTTTTTCCTTGAGTTTCTAAATAATTGGTGCAGAAGTATTTGATCACAATAGAATGGAAGTTATGTTTTCATCATTAATGAACTCAAGTAGGCATAATAAGAACTGAACATCTGTATGTTTTTTCTAATGACAGTAAACATGTCTCTTTTAACACGAAGGCTCTCAATAACACGGCGACTCTTAATAATACATGTTTAAAACACGGATATGGCCATCATTGCAATCTAAATATTCATCCATTAGAAAAACCCATACATTTTAGGAAAAAAAAAACAACAGAAAAAATAGATTATGAGGAAGATGAGCTATCCTCTACACTCTGGACCCGAACCTCTCTAACAATATGTTCTTCCCCAGTATCATCCTCCTCACTTCTTCTACCATCCTCCTCAGCTGGTGCTAGTTCATTTGGTGCTGGCTCTTTCCTCTGTGACCAATATATGAGAGTTGCAAAGATAATAAGGCCCACAAAAATCACTACGCCACCCACTGCCAGCCCAATGGAGAGGTTTTTGTGAGCTAGGGTGGAGGGAGTGGAGGTGTTGGAAAAGTTGGGTTATCCCCCGAGCCTTGGGCTGGTAATCAGTTGAAAGAAAGAGATGCTTTTGGACTTCCTATGGGGGGAGGCATCATCGTCCGATATTCAGGGGATATCATAGGAGTTGTCCAAGATTCTGTCCAAAAAATTTGTCCTTGTAGCACTACTCTTACATAATTCATTAAATCATAGAGTAGTCAGGGTAAGATTAACCAATCGCCAGATTCAGCTATTGGTGTTTAACACCAATCAGTTTTCCTTCAAGTAAGACTCCTGCAGCATAATGATAGGATTCAAACTGCTTTTGCAAGTAGGAAGGAATACCCACTTTTGTTTTTTAGAAAGGAATAACCACTTTTTTTTTTTTTTTTTTTTGTGTTTCTAAAAAACTAAAAGCACAAGTATGTACTAAAACACTTGAAAAAATTTGTGAAGAAATGACTCTCAGGACTTTCTAGTAAAAGGACTCTGACAGTGGTAGAGGCATTTCACTTGCCAGGGGATGGCAGTGGGTTGATCCCTGGTGTTATAGGATAGATCCACAGTACTGTACCACTAATCTAATGTAGCAAAGAGGCATCTATTAGAGTTACTTCTCCAACAAAGCTGGTCTCTATTCAAAAGGAAAAAAAAGGGAACTGTATGACCCTTGAGAAAGTGGCACACAAAATCCTTTATTCATTTGAAAGCATGGCACCATTTATTTTGATGGTTTCCATTATTGGTTTCTTAAACCTTGGTCTAGGTGATCTCCCCCAGCTTGAAAGAACTTGACATCGAGTTGTGTATGTGGTCCACCTACAGTTGATTAGCTCATCTGTTGCTGCTTGGATGTAGGGCATGATTTGTTTTTCTATGTAAAGATAGAATGGAGGCAACACGCTTCTGATGGCTAGGATATTCATTGGAACTCTATAGGACCATTGCTGTTGATCTAACAACCATCAAACTATTAGCAGTCACCACCAATGATTTGTCTTTGCTTTGGTTGCCAATCTAGATCATCAAAAAGATAAAATTATTTTTTTTTTTAGGGATTTTAACCAATACAGGATATAAAATATTATGAATTTCTCAAAATGGTGTTAACCAAAATTATATTTGAAATGTGGTTATAGTATATCGGGCTCCAAATTCTTTTTTCAATTCTACCCATATAATTCGATATTGCACAATCGGTACGATATCGCACAAACCGAGGGTGAAAATAATCGATTTTTCTCTTATATTTTCTTCCATTCCAATCTCTTCAAGCACTAAACCTCCATTTCTTCCTGCGATTTTTTTTGTTCTTACTACTTTCTCCATAGTTAAAAAAAGATTTTCAATAGGGTTTCTTCGTTGTTTTTCCATTTATCCAAAAGTATCTCAAGGTTTCTCCGCAACTCTTTTTCCTTGTTCTTTTCCATTTGGTCATTGTCCTGTTGTGATAACTTTACCATCGGACAAGAGATGGATCTACAATATCAATGCCTCGTAAAATTTTGTGGTCTATCTATGCTTTTTGGCAATTGCTTCTCATGAAATATAAGAGGGAGATTGAACGGTTTGTACGATATCGCATAGATATCGCACAAAATGGGTATAATTGGAGAAAGAATTTGGGGTCCCCGGTATAGTACCCACATTTGGGATATAGTTTTGGTCAACACCATTTTAAAAAATTCATGGTCTTTTATATCCCGTATGGTAAAGATCCCTTTTTTTAATAACACAAATGAAATTGATGACATTGCTGGAAACTGAGATCCCAACGTGTGGATCTTTTTTTAGACCCTTTTTCATATGAACGATTCACTGATCCATCTACTGAAATCTTCTGGTTTAGTTGTTTCATTTGATTGCCATGATCTTGAATGATTGGTCTTCACGTTTTCTTTATCAATTGAATCTGTTTGTAGTGGCCAGGAGTCTTCATATCAGATTGCTTGTCCTTTTGAGATGGCCTCTTTTCTATCTCATATGTAGAATCTTCTAAGTCTTTGCCGCAGATGTCAATTTCGGTTTGGTTCGCCTGAACCAAATTCATGGATTTCTTTTTTTTTTCAATTACCCTTGAAGCTTGAGGGCATATAAGACATGTTACTAACTTTTAAAGACTTTAATAGGGCAAAACACAAGTTCTTTCCTCATTTTCTTGTTCTGGGATGCAAAGAAGCTTCTCCTCCTCACCATTATCTCACCCATATTCAATGTCATTTACGAGCTTGTCATTGTCTTCACCATCTTCACTTCTTTCATTTTTTGTGTGTTAAATCCATCAATGGGGCATACATGTGAATCCATCACTATAGATTTATCAATGGGACACGCGTTTATTATTTGGATTTCTTTTCTATTTGAATGATATGTTTTGGGTTCTTGAATAATATCTTATAAATTATTGGTGATTCCAAATTGTTCCCAAGTCCTATCTGGTTGATCCCTGTCCTGACATAAAAATTGCTTGTGGTAGCATTCATGTGCAAGGGAAGGCCCCTGAGAGGACCACAGGATGGCCTGGGGGGACAACTTCATAAAATCTCTCCCCTTTGAAACAAGCCTGTACCCCTTGAAGAGAGTCTTTCCTAAAGAAGGCAGATACACCCAAAAAACCCAGAGAAGTGCAAGAATTAGTGCATAGGTGCATTGTGTGAATGGTGATCAATTGATACATTGTCAAATCCTACATAACGAAGGTGCATAGTTTTCCAGCTCAGTGGATTGCTGGTCAACTTGACCAGGTGGGTTTGTTATTTTTTTTGTTATAGAGACACATTTCCGATGACTAAAATAAAGAAGAACATGTAGAAGGTTGAAGATTCCATTAAAATATATCTGTTCTCATAAAACTAGCGAAAGGGTACAGTTTTGATGCGTCAGATTCTTGAGTTTGACACAGTGAACTTGTCTCAAGTACACCTAGTCAAAGAGTTCCTTATTCATCCAGCAGGTCAACTGAGTGGAGTGAGTTCTTTGTTGACCTGGTGGTCAACTGAGTCTAAAACTTCTTTGTTAACCTCGTGTTGATTGAATTTAGGGCTAGTGAACCTGCCTAGTTGACATTGCTCACTTCCTAGTCGACTTGCTGGGTCAGAAGTCGGAACACTATCCATTGTTAAATCTCTCATCGGTCGGTGATAGAAAGCCTTTTGGTATGAATCCTGTCCATACTAGATAATTAGACAGGTCTGGAGAGGGAGAACTGAGGCATTAAAAGAAAAATGAGTGGAAAACTCCCTTAAGAATGAGACGTTTGTAGAGGGAGTAGCTAATTAGAAGGTAGCTAAGCAGAGTAGCAGAGAAAGTTCAACTGGTTAGGGACATTGTGTATTGGTGCTTGAGTTCAAGATTCAAGTCTCTTTAGAGAGGAAGGTTTTGCAGAGAATTCACCATTGAATCTCTCTCTGTCTGTCTGTCTCTCTCTCTAAAAAGAAAAAGAAAAACTTTTGTGCCATTTCCCGTACTTCATATATTGTGTAATTTGCCCCCCTGCTGCATGCATGCCCTTCTTTTGTCATTTCCATGTTGCATTGTTCATCTTTGTCAATTCATTTGCCAAAACTTTGTTACTTCTCATGTTCTAGGCATTTCTATGATTGTTTATAGATCTGGCCACTGCATTGACCATATAGCAGCGGATAACAAATCTGAAAGTATTGGGTTTCTAAATATGGCTATGTATGGGTTTTCATTCTTGTATTACATTAGGGTGTTTTTGTGTAGGATGCTCTTTAAATGTGGTTTTTTACACTAATGTGCCCGTTTGGTACCTTCGCTGTGCAGGAGATGACCTTGGATGAGTATCAGAAAATACTGGAGGAGAAGCGCAAGGCTTTAAATGCAACAAAGACTGAAGAGAGGAAGGTTGATTTGGACAAAGACCTTGAGTCCATGCAGCAGCTTTCAATCAAGAAGGGTAATGATGACGTATTCATAAAGTTGGTAAGGTCGCCTCTCTCTGTTGGTCCCCTTCATTCAGTACATTTAAGTGTTGGTTTCTGATGTGGTGATTGGATCATCAGGGCACCAACAGAGATTTGGGAAAACGTAAAGAAACTGCTGTGAAAAAGGTATATTTGAGCTTATGTTATTGATCGATCTCTTTGTTCTTTCTTTGCTGTACTGTTTCTATATTCATTGGGGACCCTGAACATCTGAGACGGATGCAATTTTTCCGTCTGTTAGCATCAATGAGTTCTTAAAACCAGCAGACGGAGTAGATTCCATAGCCCGAGAGGTCTTGGCCGTGGCAGCGGGCGCAGTGATCATGGATCATTCAGGGGTTTTACCAGTGACAGCACGAGCGCACCAGCCGCAGCACCCTCTATTGAAGATCCAGGACAGTTCCCGACATTGGGTGGGAAATAATTTTGATCCCCCTCTCATCATATTGTCTTTCCATTTCTGATTTGGGAGAGTTGATGTCAGGATCTAGAAAATAATTGTCTTGTCTAAACAGACGTTTATCTACGATGATGTATCATTCCTATAGCACTGCCTCATTGTATGGCTGTCTGTTTAACTTACACTCAACAATTTTGATTAATCCCTAATATGCTCTGCTCCCAAATAAATGGTCGCCAGAAGCAGGACTTATCCACTTTCATTGACTTTTTGGTTTTCTTAACTGAAATCAGCCTACCTGCCCAGGATTGATCTCTGCACAATCATGCGAAACTAGTGCCAATGCGGCTGAGCACCAAAGTGCGTAGGAAATGATTTTCAGTTTGGTAATGTTGCAAATCTAGAGGCTCCCGGCCATCAGAGTCATGTCTGCACCTGCTCTCATGAGGCAGAGAGATTTCGTTGGAAGACAAAGCTTGCTGTCCACTGGGGCAAATGGCATGCCAAGTAAAACAAAGCAGAGCTAGGTCCCTGTTTCTTTGCATTAAAATACATGAGAACCTTTTTTTTTTTTTTTAAGTGGTCAAAGATGAAGATCGAGGAAGTTGGGCTACGAATGCCTAGTCTTTTTGGTCTTCATTTTTTAACTGCTTTGAAAATTGCATTACAAACAGGCTAACAGAAATGTCTTTAACAGACTAGCATTTGACTCCTCCCCTGATAGAAGATTGGCCATCAATACAGCCACCAACCAATAAAAAAAAAAAAAACAGGTTTTTTTAGAGCATTAGGAAGAACTCCCGCTAATACAGCCACCAACCAATCAAAAGCTAGGGCTCTTGGGGAGCTGGAAATTTCGGTAAGCTACAAGAGAGCATCTTAATCCCTTGATCAGTATCTCCAAAGCTTTTAGGTTGTAGATCCTGTTTCTTTCTATTGGTTTTTCAATCCAACAGTAGGATGATTGTCAAACTTGATTGCACTATCAATCAACAAACATTACGAGCTAGGTATCTGGATGAGTGTCAGACCGGATATTCACTGCCTATTTTGAATAGTTCTTTAAGGTATTTTACTTCTATTTCGATTTACCTAGAAATGCCTTCTTATTTTATACGTGGGAGTACTCGAACTCGTGTGCTCTCGTCTTTTAAGGAGGGCACTTTTGTGCCCGCTACAATTTGGGACAATTCAGAAATGCCTTCCTCACTTGGGTAGCTCTAACTACAGATGCAAATCATTAACCAGGTCTAGCTTGGTGGGCCTGGTCCGCACAGGCTGGATTTGTGTGTTTTTAGTTCACCTATTTCCGGCCAATGAATAAATGATCGAGTCCATTCGAGGCCTATTATGCTGAAGGACCTAACATTAATGAGTGAGTGATATGAACTTTGCAAATAGCTCAGGCTAGGTTCTTACTCTTCGAACTCCAGGCTAGATCAGGTCTTAAAATCAATCCCAATAACAAATGGGCTGAACTTGGAAAAGCTGAGGCCTGGCCTGAACTGGGCCTACTTTGTCATCAGTTCATCCAGCGGTCATTGGCAGAAGCAGCACATGATGATTGGCCCACCCATGTGGTTTCTATTCTAATGGCTGGTCCTGGCATGGCGAAAACCGAAACTGCTTAAACTTTTCATCTTCAAAATGCAGGTGGTGGGACGAATGTGGATGCTAAGATGATAATGTGATGGTGGGACGAGGACCAGTTGTACTGCTTGTGATTGATGACCACTTGAAAAAATGGGGAATAAATATCGCCACCCATCCCTCAATCATAGGAAAAGTCCAATTATTGACCCATCAGAATGCCCACCATCGCCTTTCTTTTCGCCCCCCATCTGGCTATAGATTGCATACCACTCTTTGGTTGTACACTACCATCCAAAGGAGGAGTCTCAATCCCCGTTTCTATGAAATTGGGAGATACTATTTCTTCCAATTCATATTTACCACCTAGCTATACAAAATCTTATGTCAGACAATTCGCCCAATCACATTTTAGTCCCGATACTCAATCAAACAGTGGTACCCACTTTTTTTATATTGAAACTTTAGGATATGTCAATGAATGGAATGCCATTTATCTTTAATAGTTCGGATGATCTCTATGTGAACCTCACTCAAATTCCAAAAAAAGTATTGCACAGATAATCTGTAATAGCTGTGACAAAGGATTGGGCCCCTCATTCTGCCCACTCCTTTTGAAACTTTATAGTAGTGTTCGAGGAGATGAAATTCATTTTGAATGGACCTCATGATCTCTATATCGGCCCCATAATAGAGTTTGGGAAGAGTTTTAAATGGTCTCCTTGTAATTAGATAGAGGATGGGGATCCAAAGTTGATCTAGATGTCTATACCCTATACGAAATCTTTATTATACATAATCTTTGGACAAGAGAGAATCCCCCAAAAAAAGAGATTAGAGATGACATCCATGAGAGGGAGAAAGACAATCAAAATCAGAATCAGAACTTTGACTAAACGAAAGAAGGCTTTGGCCGCTAACTGTGAAAAGGTCAAGATCCTCCTCACTTCTTCTACCGTCCTCCTCAGCTGGTGCTACCTTAGCTGGTGCTGGCTCAGTTGGTGCTGGCTCTTTCCTCTGTGACCAATACATGAGAGCTGCAAAGACAATAATGCCCACTAAAACCACTACGCCACTCACTACCAGCCCAATGAAGAGGTTTTTGTGAGCTGAGGGTGGAGGGAGTGGGGGTGTTGGAAAAGTTGGGTTATTCCTCACGTCTGGGGCAGGTAATTGTTTGAAAGATACATAATCTCTTGAAGATCCTATTGGGGGAGGCATCTTCGTAACTCGTAAGGAGGGAGATGATGAGAACAAATAAAACTCAAGGTAAAGACTATGAGAGTAACTCGAGATGATGGAGAAGATGAGAACGAATCAAACTCAATTTATAGACTATGAGAGTAACTCTCACGCTAATCATTAGTGTGAGAATTCGGAAGAAGGAGAAGGTAATTTTGGAAGAAGGAGAAAGAGTGACGCTCAATATAAAGTAAGTATGGTTTACCATACGACATTCTAAAAGGAGTTATCAGGTGCACACCGTGTGCATCTTGCGCACCAAGGGTGGGGCCCACCTGATCGTCCATCTGAATGGACCACACACACAACCACCCCTGCATTTCACATGGGGCCTACCTTTGTACTCGTCCGATATACTGTACACTGTTGGATCGACTGCACACCCATCCGAATGAACTGTAGACCGTTAAACTTGTGGGGCCCAGATGGAGGTGATGATGATCAGGTATGGGGCTGATTTTTTGCAGAGATGAAGGGCACGGGCAGATCTTTCAAATCCCCATGGTCCCAATCCGAAGTGAGGCCCCATGTGGGCCTCACATTGAGGCGCGTACACTGATCCAGTGCGCGATTATAATACATGGCAACATGGCAACCTGCCTTTGGGTGCTTTGCATTTAAAGGAAGTGCTCTTATTATTTAAAGGAGCAAAATGCAGAGATCTGGCTACACTTTGCATGGAATCTCCCCCATACAAATCATGGGCCCCATCTTCAACTAAGTAAGTACACTAGAGATAAAAAAGGAAAACAAATAAAACAGAGAGGTCCCAGACTGGGCAACAAATATTCATGGCAGATTGGCAGTCCCCAGGACTTTCAGTGCAACTTTTACATTTAGAATGGGAAAAAGGAAATAAATGGTAGCCCACTGAACTACCTGTATTGGTGTGCATACCCAAATCTCCAATTCATTGTGTAAACATCAATGTCACACCTTCATGATTAGAAAAATAATCTTCACATGGCAGATTGAAAAATCTAATGCAATTCATTACATTGATGGAAAGGAATTACAGCCAAAGACCAAAAATCAATAACTTCACTATTTGATCCCACCTTGGATGGGCTTGAAGGCCTAGCCTGTTGCCTAGAGGGCACCATTTGGGGTGTCTGTGGGGATGCGGGCAACTTTGCCAGAATAGTATACATAGGATCAGAGAGATATTAGAGAACATGTTAGAATGATAGAGATGGCTTCTAATATATTTGCATCCTTGTCCCTTTCATGGTCCCATCTCTCTGATTAATGCCCCACAAATGCCAATACATTGAATTCCTGTACGCAAACATTTTATGGTCCCCATCTCTCTGATTAATGCCCCTTTCTGTTTTCATTTCATTACCCTGACAAACAAGTGATTAATGCCCCTTTCATGGTCCCCATCTCCCTTTCATGTGAGAATTACATTGAACACACATTTTAGTGTAATGAAAACAGAACCCAAGAAAAGAAAGGATGTTCACTTCTTTGTCAACTTGCTACGCAGAGATAAAAATCACATTTTAGTTTAATGAATTCAAAATCTAGGAAAGAAAGGTTGTTCACCATTTTGGCATCTTACTGTGTTATTATTTTTTTTATAAAAAAGAGTACATGTTCATTGAGTCAGTTCACATGTGAGTTGCCTGCAGTCACCAACTCACCAACTCACCATTGCCACCATTGCCTTGCGTAGTTTTAGTTGATTTGATACATCGTGACTTACCTCCGTTAGACGCAAATCAGAGTTTTAATCAAACAATCAGGATTGCATTTTAAGTTGACAATGGCTGCAATACTACATGAGGATCCAATGGAGGCACACACAACATATCAAGCTGAACTTTTCATTGTTGAGCTGATGTATTACCAAAAATTCTATACATTCTTGATTTGGGAAAAATTGCTAACCTTCATTGCTCATATTGGCTTCATTGGTATGTCCATAACTATCCCGATTGTAACTTGGAGAGTTGAAATGTTTGTGCAAGGACGAGGCAGAAGGCCTTATCTAAACAAGGCCATTATTTTTATTGCAATGCCCTGGTTAAACAACACTATATCTGATGAATGTTGAGATTATACACTAATGTGTGCTATTTTACGCATTAAAAGTTTCAACTTGATGAGTCAATTGTGTGCCATTTTGGAGGATGACTCGGCTTGAGCATTTAGCTGCACATTCGTGTGAGACTCCATGAATGGTGTTTGATAATTGATGATACATGGTGTTTGAGCTTGTATATCCATATTTTATTTTACATGTTTTATGATAATAAAATGTTGAAGCATATATATTCCAGCAATGCAAGGTTTCTTAGTAGATTTATCTCACAATTAGCAATTTAGTCGCTTTACTTAGTGCTTGTTTATCCTAGACAGGCTTGGTCTTCGTAGTGGCTTTGGATGTAATTGGTGTTTTGCCTGTGGCATTTTTTCATGTTCTGCAATTTTATTCTATTTTTCTGGTTTACCGTATTACTCTTATTTTAGGTAAAGCTCTTTTGTATTTTATTTCCTTTTTTTTGGTTTACAGGAGTTCTAGGGTGTAATGTATTATTTCTCTATATTTCTCACATGAGAGTAAACTTCATCTAGCTTCGAATTGATTCTAACCCACCCCTCTAATCTTTGGGTCCTATTACTTTCCACTCCCTAGAGTGGAATAATATCCCGATCTAGAAATTGTTATTTTATCTTGACATATTTAGTGTCAGTTTCAGATCATTGTACTAATATATGTCTCTAGAAACTGGTTGTAGCTTTACTAAGATGAGATAGTAAAGAGGCTCTTAGGCAAAACAGAACAAAATTGATGAGGCATTTGAGTTTGGTAAGAAAGCTGATACATGCAAGGAATTGATAAGGGAAATAATATATAAATGGTACCCAGATTGAGAAAAACTTCAATTAGGAAACTAAAATCAAGCAACTAGAGATGAAGAAAGACCTGGTTATAGTAGGGATTGAAGTTAATCTCCGTTGGTATCAAAGCAAGCTATCATACACACAGAAGTTGATAAGACCCTCCACAACAATAATTGCTATGAGAAAAAATAATAATAAATTAGACATAAAAAAAAGACAAATCAACCAACTTCATACACATTTTGATTGTCAACATGCACTTTTTCCTCCACAAATGACTGATTTCCAACCAATGGAGCATATTCAAAGAGCTCATTATAAGATAGTTATAATCAACAATAATCAAGACTCTAGGGTTAGTTCTCTCCCAATAACAATGTGTCCCACCAAATGAACAATGTGGAATAATCAAATCAAATCAAGTTATGGTAAGAGGCTGATCTCTTTATCATTTTAATAATTCAACAAATGAAGGATGGAACATGTGGTGGATGGGTAGTTAATTGTTCTAGTTTCTATGGAAGCTCTTTGGGGGCAACTGATGGGATCGTCGGGTTGATTATATAACCTTGGTAAACGCATGGCTATGAAAATAATTAAAAAACTATTAATATCATTACTAGGTTCATTACAACCACTAATTCTATGATCACTATAAGAAATAGAGCACAAAGGCCCAATTCAGGGATCAAAGCATTTTATGAAAGCCATTAGGATATCAGCACTAATTTCATAATCACTACAAAAATTAGAGCACAAAGGCCCAATGCAAGGATCAATGCATTTTATGAAAGTCATTAAGATATCAACTTATGAAGGTGAACATTGAACTTTTATGAAAGCCATTAAGATATCAAATTATGAAGGTGAACACTTGAAGCTCATAATTTACTCTAAAGATGCTAAAAAGAATGAAATAGTCATTGCACAACCTCATCCCTGCTTGGCATGATATGGGAGCAAAACCCAATCTAAATTAGACAACCGAAGAATAAAAAATGGCAAAGAAAAATCAACATTTTTCATTAATAGACACTACTTGCTAATTCGTGTATGTATAAGTGGGACCAATAAAAATCTTACCTAACTTCTATAAAACTTCTTATGAGATTTTTTACTTAACACATTTTTATACATGTATTTAATCATTCCAGCGTACCTCCAGCTATTATAAAAATAAGGGATAAATGCAGATTACCTACCTGTATTTTGCCAGGATTTCATACAACCCCCCTGTAGTTTATTTTTTTTTTATACTAAACCTACCTGTATTTTAAATGACAATGCAAATACAGACGTCCGTGATGGAAAAGAATGAATGACGAAATTACCCCTCTATATATAACTCTTGTGTTGCACTTTTCCATCGTTTTTGCTCTTTTTGGATTTTCTTCGAAGAAGTGGCGATTTTGGGAGAAAGCAACCACAACGGCTAGGGTTAAGCGATAACTGCCTGCAAGAAGCGATCAACATCATTTTTCCTCTTGAAAATCAATCAATAAGGTAGATTTATTTCACGCTGTGGTTAGGGTTGTTCAAAGACGCAGCGATTTTGGGAGAAACCGCAGCCAGGTTAGGGTTCTTCAAAGACCTCCTTCAAGAAGCGATCAACCCCCCTATTTCAGACTTTGTTCAGACATCAAGAAGTGGTCAATCAGAATCCATCAAGAAGGTTTAACGATTTCAGAGGTATGTACTTATATCAAACCCTTAATAATGTGTCATGCCGAGGGTTTTGGGTTAGGGTTTTGATAAAAAAGATCTCTATGGGTTGACATCTCTACGTGCATGGATTATAAAGTTGCATTTTTTCATTCTGTCTTTTTTTGTCTCATTTAGTGAATGGAGATAAGGAAATTTCGTTGTCTGTGATAGTGATGTGTGAAAATGGTCCCCTCTTGTGCTATCTATTTCAACTGTTTTTTGTTTTTTATTTTTTATTTTTTGTTTTTTATTTTTTATTTTTTGTTTGTTTATTTTTTATGAATGTTGGTGGAAGATGATCCCCACCTGTCTGCACTATGTCGAGTGGTTTTGCCTTTCACACATGGAGGGGACCACAGTGACAAAAAGAATTTCGTTCTTATATTCTGTGTATGGATTTGCCTTCTTTTACATGCAAATGTCGTTTGAAGTG
Source organism: Litsea cubeba (assembly GCA_012931725.1). Classification (NCBI taxonomy): domain Eukaryota; kingdom Viridiplantae; phylum Streptophyta; class Magnoliopsida; order Laurales; family Lauraceae; genus Litsea; species Litsea cubeba. Next base: position 4,543,514 of record CM022955.1, read on the forward strand.
ACCAAGTAGCCAATTTTCTTTCTTATTGTATATGGATTTGCCTCCTCTTACATGCAGATGTCGTTTGAAGAAGTGATAGTACGTTTCCACCATGGTGGTTATTTTACACTGCTACCAAATATTGTATACCTTGGGGGTGTGGTGGATGAGATCACTAACTTTGATATTGATAAAGTATCATTTTTTGAGTTTAGGGATTATATGATGGAATTAGGGTACCCAGATAACAGTATGATGTATTTTAAGGTGCCAGACTTGGGTTTTGATGATGGTATGAGGCGAATTGAATCAGACAAGGAAGTATTTCTCCTGTTGGAACATTATAAAGGCAATGAGGTGTTGACTATTTATGTAGAGAGGGGACATGAACCTTTGATGGTAGTGTCACCTAAGGAGAAGATCTTGATGCAGAATGTTGACAACAAAGGTGTCTTGAAGAAGTTACTTGCAGCAGAAGTTGGGTCAAGTAGTAAAAAAACCCACTATGAGGAGGACTATGCTGCTGATGTTGAAGATGTGTCTGCTTTTGATGAAGGCAATGATGATGACCAAGATGATGATGACAGTGAGGTTGAACCTCCGGAGTTGTATGAGGATGTTGAGAAGGCTGATGATGAGGATATCTTCAGAGGACCTCCTGAGAAAGAATCACAACCTCATGAAGTTGAGTATATGCAAGAAGAACAAACACAAAATCAGCAAGAAACACAAACCCAAAACCTGCAAGTAGAACAAACCCAAAACCAGCAAGTACCAGTTGATGAGAACTGGTTTACAGATGATGAGGGAGGGGATGAGCTTCATTCTTTTTGTAGCTCATCTGATGAGAACAACAGGTCGGAATGGCCTGAATTTAATGAGTTGACTGATATGGGGAATCCACAACTCAAGTTGGGCATGATATTTGCAAGTCCACAGGTATTCAGACAAGCACTTATTGAGTGGTCTGTAAGGCAGGGTTATGACATTAAATATCTGAAAAATGAGAACAAGAGAATCACAGCTGTCTGTAAATATGATTGTGGATTTAGGATTCATGCATCACCCATGCAGGGTGAGAGGACATTTCAAATTAAGTCTTTCAACCCCAAACATACATGTTGTATGAAATTCAAAAGTCGCATGGTCACTTCAAGTTTTATAGCTAATAAATACCAGCAAAGAATGAGTGATGATCCGAAATGGTCAATCCCCGCAATGCAAAAAGAGTTGAGAAGAGATTTAAAGGTTAATTTATCTAAGGAGAAGTTGTACAGAGCAAAGAGGCACTACAAGAAAAACTGTTTTTAGCGGCAGCCGGAGGCCGCCGGTAAAAGTGCTCCTGACCGCCGGTAAAAGCAATAGCGTCGGTTTGACTGGCCGCCGGTAGGCGTCGGTACATGTCCGGACGGTAAAGGTTTGGGCGGCGTCCAACGACCGCCGCTATTTCTATTTATTGCGACGGTCCTGACCGCCGGTAAAAGAAATCCGTCGCTTGGTTGGACGACGAAGAAAACTTATAGCGGTGCCCATTGGCCGCCGGTAATAAAAAATGGCCGCCGCTGAAAATATTTTTTTTTATCGACGGCCGTTTGAGCGCCGTTAAAAGCAGGATTTATATTTCCCATTACTGCCGGTAATATCAATATTGGCCGCCGGTAATGACCATATATTTTTTAGCGGCGGTCATGTGGCCGCCGCTAGAAGCCATATTTTTTAAAAAAATAATGCTTTTAGCGGCGGGCATGTGGCCGCCGCTAAAAGCATTTTTTTTTTTTTTTTACAAATATATGCCCACATTAATCACAAAAATACCTGCCAATAATTTACAAAGATCCATCTTTGCATATTTTTCACACATCTAACAAATTAATCTATAGAAGTACATCCTCATCAATCTTAATTGAGCTGCAAATTTATAGAAACAAAGTGCATCCTCTTTTTGTCCGAGAGAAATTCAGATGATTTTGTGGCACTGTGTGCGTGCGTGGTATAGCATTTTACTAACCACGAACTCACAGCTGCCCCTTTCTGTGTTATTTAGAAAAAGTACATTGAAATAACAGTTAATGTTGATCGAATTCTATAATGTGGGACACAGTTGGCCCATGTTAAACTGATTACGGAAAACATCTATCACACATTTGGAAACACAAGTCAAAATTACAGTAAAAAAGGAGAAGAAAAGGATAAGTGGCAAAACAGCTTGCCTCCAAGAAGAAGCAGAGTGAAGCTGAACCGGTCATCAGTGTGGTCCTGCTTGAACTCGAGAGTGGAGTCACCTAGGCTGCACTACCATCAGCTTCCCATTTGCCAACTGGATTAGAATTCAATATATTTCTACAATTTCGTATTTTGCAGCATCTCATATAAAATAAAACCAGTTGTGTCGAAAGCGGCACTGACCAATGAATCATAATCATATGGGATGGGATGGGACTCAGAAGGGCGTATAGTTGGAGAAAAGCCGCATCATGTTGTCAAGTGCTTCGGGGTAGAATTTCCTTGCAAATAAATAACATGGGCGCTTCACACCATTCCACAAGCACTGCCTCTTCAGCACAACTTTCTACAAGTGCACAAAAGAAGCAGAACATTAACTTTTATTTTAAAAGCATTCATATAGTACATGCAAGACTAAACTGCGAGTAGAAACTATAACCCAACAAGATAGATTTATCAACAAGAGTACTTAAAAAGGAAAATCTGGATGCATAGGTGCAATTAAACTTTGGTACAGGATAAAGGGCATACAAATTGAAATTAAAAAACCATCCGTACCTTTCCATCACTTGTAACATGTATGCTCTCCTCAATGGACTGCAGATAAAAACAGCGTCAGAAAAGTTAGTCTAAGATGTCCATCAGGCCGAATCCAGTCAACCACTTTAAACAATGTGCCAATATCTGGATGAGAGGTCACTCCAGGAAGGGCCCAGACAGATATCATTTGATCCATAAGCTTTTTGTTGGATGGTTGCTCTAATCACAAGACTCTTATAGGCACAAGACCACTTCATCCATTTGCTAGGCCTTTTTTTTTAGAGAAAAAAAAGGAAGTGGGGTGGGTGGGGTTGGGGTTTGGATGGGATGAACCTTAAACTAGCACAAGTTCTGCAGGTATGGTTCAACCAAGAAATAGACTGCTTACTATCAAGTGTTAACCCACCCACAATATGTACCATTCAAGTGGTAACTATTTACCTGGTTACCCAAAGGATCCAACATCATGTCGCCCTCATCATCATCATTATCAAAGCCTTGCCCCAAGTATGTAGGGGTCGGCTACATGATTTCTATTTCTCCATTCTAATCTATCATGAGACAAATCCTTGGATGATAGGTTGCACTTCATCATGTCTATTCTTATTGCTTTGCACTTCATGATGTCTATCCTTACTGCTTCCATCCATGTCCTCTTCGGCCTACCCCTTTCAATTGGTGGGCCATCAACCTAAATAAATCATGTATCCAATTCTCTTTCCGAAAAGTAATTGGCTGGATTCTGTTTAAGCTGTAACCAGACTAGAAATCAAGTGAGATTCAGGTAGACTTGAATCCTTACTCATTTACATGAATACCCAAGAGCCAATTGCTAATTTATTATTTCCAATGGGTGGAAAAGCCAATATGTACTAGACTATAAATTAACAAGACAGATTCATATCCAGCTAAACCATATTTTGTCAAGGTTAGGACTTCAGATTTGGGTACAGAGAAGTGGATCTGAATTGGACCCATATATGGACTTCGGACTAGTGGAAAAAGCATGAATTCAAGTTTCGTGCTAAGTCAAATGTGACCTGTTTATGGAGCGATTTGCTAAAGCAAAAAAGGTTTCAAGCTTAAAGCAAAGTCTTACTGTAATATTTTTTAGGAGTTCGAATGTAACATCTTGTGCTCGATATGCTTTTGGATGCCATTTTCCTTCAGACCAATCTACATGTGTCACAGACCAATTTGCAATACCATTGGGAACGCAGAATGTCATGGAGCAGGTGGGGACTACATAGTTGTTGGTTGTTTTGAAAATTGGTGGTTGGCATTGGCACTAGCAAATTCCAATCTGGCAAAAGGTTAGGACAGTAAAAGGCATAGAAGATGGCTGAGACCGAGAGACATCACTGTATTCGAGGACATGCCTGAAGAATTGGACATCACACGAGTGTAAACCCAAGGAATTTCCAAGTCAAAAATCCAATAAGCTTTTTTGACATATGGGTAACTAACGAATATCCCTGATTTGGCTATTTGGTCATATGTTGGACATGGATGTTATATGCATAACACGATCATCCAAAAACACAAAGGTGGTCGAAGTTAGGTTTTTGTTGAAACAAAGTTTCAAAAGGTGATTAATCATGAAAGATGGTGTACATCTTCCATTATCGAGGTAAGCTGCAGCAAGGACACTCAACCCAAAATTTGAGGATAAGATAAGCTTGCAAATGCAAGGCACAAGCAACATCAAGAAGATAGTGGTGCTTCTGTCCCGCAACCTCATTTAACTGTGGTAAGGAAATGCAGCTATGCTTGTGTAAAATACCTTCAGCGTGAAATTTTTTTGCATATCTTACAGGAAAAAAAAAAAAAAGCAAACATGGCACCATTATCAGTTCAAATCTTCTGAAGTAGACAACGTAACAGGTTTCATAATAGAGATGAACATTTTAAGAAATTTGATGGTTTCAGATTCAAATTGCATCAAATAAACCCAGGTGGCCTGGGAAATTGTAAAAAATGGTATGAAATTTATCGACCCCTGAATGATATGGTGCAGGATAACCACTCAAAATGTCGCTATGAATCAATCTAAAAGGTTCAATACTTGACATGCAACATAGGGGAAAGAAAAATGAGTCTGTTCAGCAACAGGACTTATGTATGTTTATTTGAAAAAGAAAAGGAAGGATTATTCTTATCTAATTGAAGCAAACTCGAAGCTGAATACCAGTAACCAATCAAATGCTATTACTGGCATCATATATGACTGCATAAACCTAGATGACAGAGAGTAGAAAGTCCAACCTGGATTAAAATTCTCCTTATTGCTCAGTAGCCCAGAAAATTCAATTTCCTTTGCCATTGTGGTAGAGGAACCCAAACGGGTGCTCTTACGATTTAAACAAGTGGTAACATTGTTGCACCAGCCTCCACCCTGAGGAAAGGAAAATTGAAACACTGGTCAAGCAAAATATGCAACAAAGAAATGCGCTGAATAGTCTTTAATAGGGATTACGTGCATGAGAAATTGTTACCATTTTTTGGAAAAAGTTGCAATTATCAACCATATAATTGCAGATAGCGTAGAGGGGGGCTCTACAATGATTTTCTAAGAAATTTTCAATTGATTTAAGCTGAGTTTGGCTCCTTGAGAGGTGCGATCATGGTGAGGCAAACAAAAGCATAATAGCCAGGGGACCAGTTGAGCCATAGAGAGTTGCCAGTTCCTTCGGTCATTCACATTTGGTTTGTTAATGGCCTGAAATTCATCATGTACACTGAATGCAATCTGATGGCTCCAGTTCTATATAAGTTCATTCAACTTACACCAACAATTTCACAAAGTTCATTGATTCACTTCATTAAATTCTTGAATCTGATTTATTTAGTTTGGAGAGCCATTTAAATGTTATAATAAGTTCAAACTTCCATGTTATAAATTCAAGTGATGAAAGGCACCACAATGAGATTTTAATGGATTTAAGATGAGTGAAATTGGTCTCCATATATTTTTACCAGTCTTGAACAATTATGGCACAAATAATGCAACACGTTTCCTTCTATAGCTCAGACAGATGCAACGAAAGTACCTCAAAGGAATAAACTTGAATTCAAAGACTTCGATTCAAAACTCATGGTAAACGATCTACATACATTGTCCATGTATAATTTATGAACATGAGATTTGCCAGAGTCATCTTTATATATACTGTGAAAGGATAAGACTGACCTCAAATTGGACTAGCCAATTGTTTACCCCAGCCCCAAAGCCCTTGTCCATGTGATAAGCAGGTGGGGATCCATCCAAACAAACTGCATGATTTTCAAATTCCGACCACAACAACGAAGTAATCAAAACCAAAAGCAGAAAATTAATTAGGAAAAAAAAAGGCGCAATAAGAGGTCAGTTTTCATGTATCTAAGGAAGACTCAGTACAAATGGAGTGAGATGATGAAAGATAATGGAAGAAAGTAAAAGGTTATAAAGAACCAAACCTGCCCCTTTTGCAACAGCATTTCCAACATATGTAATCCCCACTAAAAATGCATCAGTTTGCAGCCAACTTAGTAGGCATAGCAAAAATGTGAACCATCTGCTTGCTCTTGCCCCAATCATTCTGTGCAGTCAGGGGGAAGAATGTCAAACAGAGGTGATCACTAAATAAGGTGGAAGAATGTCAAACAGAGGTGATCACTAAATCTTCATTTTTCATATCTAATTTCAATGAGATACCATTTCAATCCACTTGCTAAAACAGAAACATCAGAGGTGATCACTAAATCTTCATTTTTCATATCTAATTTCAATGAGATACCATTTCGATCCACTTGCTAAAACAGAAACATCAATGTTTGTAGATCTTTGGTATTTAAAAACAGATATGGGTTATTCCAAAACACAGCTAAGGGAGAGCATCAAAACATACCTCACCCAACATCAAATCATAAGACTTGCTAGCATAGCCAAGTGCAATCCTAATAAAAATTGGAATCGATGATAAATGATTGTTCTGTTCAAATTCATCATCTCAGCTTGGTCATGAACGTAAAAAGTCCAGCTGCAAGATGTACACATACAATTCAGTCACATCATATTTGAAACTTCAGCAATTCAGATCATCAATATAATCTTTTGATAGCATGAAGATAGGAAGAAAGTTCATAAAGTTCAAATTTTGAAGCCTTCGTTCGTTGTGCATACCTCTTAGTAGTAGAGCCAAGGCAAGAACTTCAAACAGTGACGTATAAGTCAACTAAACAATACAAAGACCTGCATAATCAAAGAGGAAGTTTTAATAACCTTTGTAACCTAGTTAAGGATATTGAGTGTTTACATTACTCAAAGTATCAAATAGTATAAACATTGAAATATAAATGCATATAGAAGTCCATTGAGGGCATAGGCAAACAAAGAAGAGATTCTAAAGCAAACAACAGACCTCATAATTGTCATTTAAACAAGCAAGTTTTATCATAATCATCCACAACAAACTAACAACTAAAACAGATCCATCATAATTCAACACTGTTCACATCATTATAAAAAAACTAAAAATGAAACCACTTTTGCCGAATCATCCATTTGCTCCCTGCAAAACAAACCAAAAATATATATATAATTAAATTATCTTCTTACAAATCATATAATGCAAAATCATGGTAATATTAAGTAAACAATAAATCAGTATTTTTACCCCTTTGGAAGGATCCTGTCGCTGGGTAGAAAATTGTTGTTTCATCTCAGCAATAATGGCATGCATCAACTTCATCTCTTCCTCATGTTTACGCTTCTCTTCTTCTTGGTTCTTCCTCCACTCCTCCATTTTTAACTTAATCTCTTCTTCTTGGTTTTTCCTCCACTCCTCCATTTGATGATGCTCTTCTTCTTTGTTCTTCTTCCACTCCTCCATTTGTTGGAGTTTTTGTTGCACTGAGCTTAGTTCACCAACAACCTCATCAAAAGCGGCTTGAGATTGGCGCGACGTGGATCCAAAGACTGAAGTGGGCGTTGGACCTAGCCCATATCCACGTACACGACCATGCCGTTCTTCTCCCATCACCTGAGTATATATCTCATCACCTATGGAGCTAGAAGATCCTCCTTCTTGTGTAGCACTTAGTTCCTTAAACTTTGACTGAACGGAAAAAAAAAATTGTGTCATTATGATCAAATTGAGGTTTAGTGTTAAAATTATCAACTTACGTACAATGATTTCCGCTGATTTCTCATCAACAGGAGTCCCGTCCTTCCGACTATGGGTGCGAATGAAGAGATCCGCTCGAGAAGGTATACTCCCATCAGTCCTGCTCCGAGTCTATCCATGTACAAAGTTAATTTCATTACAAAGTTGAATGTCAACGTAAATTCTAACTCCTCTATCAATGGTTGCATGTAAACATCGATGTCGTTCCCAGGAGACTTAGGGCCAGGAATAAGCAATGACAACATGAAAAATGATTGCTTCATACACATCCATGGCGGCAAGTTGTATGGAATGAGAATGACCGGCCATGTGCTGTGAGCAATACTCATGGTATTAAAAGGATTGAAACCATCGCTCGCTAAACCAAGTCTAACATTACGAGGCTCCGAACCGAACATTGGGAATTCATCGTCTAAAGTTGACCACGCCTCAGAGTCTGCAGGATGCCTCAACACGTCGTCCTTTATGCGTCCCTGATCATGCCATCTCATGTACTCAGCTGTTTTTGAACACATAAATAACCTCTGAAGCCTCGGTTTCAATGGAAAATAACGCAAAATCTTTGCAGCTATCTTCTTATCTTTTGTAGATGAAGTTACAGCCTGTTTAGTAGCAGACGATTTCCACCTAGACTCACCACATACGGTACATTCATTCGTATTCTCATATTCCTTCCAATACAGCATACAGTCATTTGGGCAAGCATCTATTTTTATGTAGTGGAGGCCAAGATCCCGAAGTATCTTTTTTGATTCATAGTGGTTCTTGGGCAACATTTCACCAACAGGAAGTGCCTCTTTTAATAACTCAAGTAACATGTCGAATGATTTGTTACTCCATCCGTTAAGACACTTCAAGTGAAATAACCGTACAATGAAAGAAAGCTTTGAAAATTTAGTGCAACCCGGGTATAGTTCATTCTCGGCATCCTTCAAAAGTTTGTAAAATTTCTGTGCTTCCAAGTTGGGCACATCCGGAATGCTTTCTTCCGGTGATTCACTATCTTCCCCACCATCTAAGTTTGGCATTCCGAATGCATCCTGTAACATTTCATGCATTTCATCGCCCTCCTCAGACTCATCACTAATATATTCACCTCCATACATATCCTCCCCATGGCTCGTCCAATTGATGTATCTCTGCATTATCCCATTCCATAATAAGTCACCATGCACATCTTCTCTATTCTTATAGTACTTGTTACAACATTTAATGCATGGACACGGGATCTTGTCATCATTCGTTGCATGGTCAAACGCAAAATTTAGGAATTCTATAACACCATTTAGATACTCAGGGCTCGATCTTGACTTTTGCATCCAACTTTTGTCCATCGTAATATCCGGTTCAAGCCAGTTCCTACCGACCAAAAACACATAATCACACAAGGCATGTGATGTGAGTTTAGAGTAGGATTTTACATTCACACTACAAGAGAATATTTTAACAAAATTTGATCGCCAACAATAACACTCAACAATTTTTATATCTGTCCTTACATTTTCATATTCTTATTCTAATGTTCAGCTGTAACAATAGGAATAGTACAGTGTTAAAAAGCCACCATGAAACCAGCCTCATTCATATATGACAAAAAATTTTTTCAACAAATGAGTTTTTACTTATTGATTTGTAAAACATTTTGCACCCTCTGGCCAGGTCATTCAAGAAATGACAAAACGATCAAACATATTTATTGCATCATATGAAGAGGATCATCACCATCGACTGATTAAAACAAAACCCAAACAAGCAATTGCAGAAAAAGAAAACAATATGGATTGAATCGACCAAAACAGACATCATACCCAAAGAATAAACACCAATGATAGAAAGAAATCAGAAGGAATTCCTTGGCTCACGTACTCAAATCTATGCCTCATGACTCACTTAATCTTGATTGGAATGTAAATCAGCTTCTCATGAAATGGTTAATCAAACTGAAGCTCAGGCCTTGGCTATGTGGTGGGGTGGGCAATGAGGGAAGTTGGAAATAATTTCATATTTAAGGGTATTGAGATAAACTCTTTTAAAATAATAAAATATGCAAGCAGCCTGGTAGCTGGTTTGAAAACCCAAGATCAGTCAATATACCTCACAACAAAATTTCCGAACCCAGATTTTAGTTCTCACCAAGATATGGCATTAGTTTTTACTGATGCTTTTCAGAACATCTGATGGAGAATATTGTTTCAGCTGTTTTGCTATTGGGTTTGACGGTGATATTGTCCATGTAGGTTGGATAGAAGGTCCAAATGTTTCGCCATTCTTACATCGCTTTCAAAGGTGAAGGAATGAGTTTTCAACAAGGTTCTTGTGTTTGTTGGATACACTTGAAGTTGTGCAGGCTATTCCATCAGTCTGATACTGCTTTTAATCTTTTTAATTTCATAGACTTCTTTTATGTTCCTAGAGTATTTAATCAAGTGACCCGTTGTGTGCTCAGCTGCATAATGCAAAGAGATTAGGGTCAGTTGTTGACGGGGATCCTTTATATTTTATGACTGTTGTTGGGCCCCTGCGTTTTTGTTGTCTGTCATTTGTTGTATTTTAATGAAGCTTCTCCTTTCTTTAAAAAAAAAATCAGGATTTCCCTAGGTTCAAACCTCATAAGATCCAGGTTCCAAAGATAGATCAGTTATTTTTACTCCCTTTTTCAATCCAAACTGTGTTCTAAATGCAGCATTATTAATTAATGGAGGTACAACTTGGTACTGCATTTTAGCCATTTAGTGTTTTAATCTAGGTATTATCTTGGAAAACCATGTAATTTTGTCTTGGAATCTTGAGTTGAAAGATGAACTAGTGATTTCAGTACCAGTGTTTTGCATTTTACCTGGCAACAAATGTGTTTGATCTATTTTTATCAGAAATTTTTAGATTATAACTGTGGCCTCGAATTCAGTTGATTTGACAGGAATATAATATGAGAACATGTGGTTTCATTTTGCAACGGTTATTTTCTAGTGCACTTTCAGTTTTGCATGAAAAATTACTTGCATGCATATATGATCTCTGCATCATCCGTTGGGTACAGGACACAACATGTGAGACATTCAACCGAGGCAAATATTTGAACTCACAATCGATGGCAGGATAAAAGAAGGGTTTGCCTGTATGTGGGTGACACAGTTGAATATCCGGATCAAAAGTGTTCAAATTCCTCCAGTCGTGTGGGCGTGGACCATATCTTTGCTCAATAGCTGTGGTTGGTTCTAACAGCTGGGAAAAGTCTCCTCCTTTTTGTCCTTTGGTAACATTGCAAGTTGGGCTTACAAAAAACCTGGGCAGGAGAATCTTTCAGTGCCTTGGGCTTACATCAATTATAATTGCAACTCACTTCTGGTAAAAGTAAAACTCATCCTATGTGCTCGTTCGTAAATTTTGTCTTCATACCATTGCATATTCGTGTTTGATTCCACATTTCTGTGATGTTTTTATCTTCCTATATTTAATTTTTTAGCATCAACTTTCAATTTCACCTGACAGTGTAGGTCTAATTGCCATGTTACACAACAAAATGCAATAACAGATAGATTTTCGGAAGAAGAATAAAACCCTAAACCTGACTATTGTAACTTGGAAGTGATTTCATCGGCGCCTGAGAGTGTGGGTAAATGGCAAGAACGGCAAGAACGTGAGAACAAGTCTCGTTTTCCAGAGAGGCACGGAAACGGTTCATAGAACACCGAGATATATATTATTTCATAAAAATTAAAAATACAAGATCTCTCTCTCTCTCTTAAGAATAAAAATGCGTATATTTCAAATTCCAACAAGAAAACAGAGTGTTACTCCAAATACCAACCAGAGCAAACACTAATTCAAAGTATTACCATTATTTGCTCAACTTGGGATTTGTGAACATGCCAGAAGACCTATTGACTAATTCAGAATGCACTACCAATCCAAAAATCACTAATTTTTTCCAAACCAATTCCAATATTGCCTGTTTGTTTAATTGCCATTGCGTTTTTAGTTCCTTTTTTTTTTTTTTTTATCAGAGACTTTCTAAGAATTCATAATAAATGAGATTACATGACATACATATTAAAGAGTTTATGACTGAAGAAACCCAAGGTAAGGAAATCGATGTGACCTCAATCAAAGCAAAAATCATTGAATGACCCTTGCGAATCTTAGCCTTCACATCATTTCTTAAAATCCCAAGGAAATTCAACACCAATTAAACAAACGAGCCCATAACATCCCCATTTCCCCCCCAATCCCACCATCAATACACATCAAATCAAACATAACAAAAGAGAAGGAAAAAGTCATCGATCATTACATCCCGCAAATGCAAAATCCCTAAAACTACAATTAAAACTCGATTCGAGTTAGATCGCAAACACAATCAATGCCAATAACTTTGCATCCTTGAAGAGAATGAGAAATCAAATTCCAATCGTAGCAGCAATCAATCAGAGATAGATAGAAAGAGAGAGAGAGAGAGAGATCGAATTTCATACCGCTGTCGCCGATCAAGAGAAGCTTGATGAGGTAATCGTAGTCGGCTCTAGCCCTAGCAGGTGTCCAGGAACGATACCCCACAAAGATTAAGAAGTGGAAACTTTAATACCTTATCACCACTGTCATCATCAATTAAAAAGAAAAAAAAGGTAAAGAAAAAGGATCATAACCCCAATCATTATCATCTCAGTTATGCTCCTCAAAGTTTCAGAGTGTTAAGATGATATAATTTCAAAGATTCAAAGTGTTAAGATGCATGATATGAAAACCCCCAATGAAACCATGACAGAACTGTAACAGTCACACACACAAAGGAGATGATAAAGATAATGATGATGATGATGTGGTGCAATGGGTGCAATGAACACACCTTAGACGCACTCGAGGCCATGAAAATAATGTGGAGGTGGGGATGGAAAGATCTGAAGGAGACTTATGGGTGTGCAAAATATCAACCCCATTAGATCATCATAAGCTCTTGAGGTAACTCAGTAATAGGTGGGTCCAGGTGAGTTCATCACACCATAAGTTCATCTTGCATGCTCACACTTATGTATATAAGTAATTAAGTATATATTGATTGGTAAAATTAAAGGTTTATATACCCATTGGGAGTCAAACCCACCATCACCAAATTTGAAGGGAGTGCTGCACACATATCAAAATAGAACCATCAGTTGTGGAAAACAGAAAACTAATTACAATTATTTATATTTGATAAAGGTATCATATTTCTTTACAAATATTTTATAAATAACAGACCTCTCATAGTCACCAACTATATGACATAGCAGTCCTATTCTCTAGGAGATGAATTCTAGATCCGGTACTACATGGGGATCCAGCTTCAAAAGAGCTTTCCTGAAACCATGGTGCAGTCTACAGCATAGGCACAAACAACCTAATTGGTCCTCAGGGAAGTTGCACAGGACTTGAGAAATGAACAAAGCATAATCTTTTAACTTTCCAACAAAATGTTTGAACTGGAGATTATCATATTCGACAAGAACGCTTTTGGAAAAATGACTCGTAAACCTTTTTAAATTAAAAAAAAATACAAATTGTAATCACAAGGTGCGCGCCCAAAGGACTGCATTTACAGACCAAAGCATTATTTGATAGTCTGCAATAGCAGAATCATCTAAACATATGCACATATGCATTGGAAATGAGGTAAAAATGGATATCAACTTGCATTGCTCAAATTATAGGCCTCAGTGACCATGAAACAAATAAATAAGCCTAGCGCTCCAACCCATGGCAACAAAATGGCAAAAAAAAAAAAAAAAAAAAAAAAAAAAAAAAAAAAACAGAGAGAGAAAGTGCCAAAGTCTATATCCCATCTACACACAGGACCCAATTTGTACAACTAAAATAGATTTACAAGCATACCCACAAGCACATTGGCCATACAGATAGTCATCATCTCCCAAATTATCACAACATGATCGCTTTGTCATCTCTCGTTGACAATTTGCATTGGACAAATACATAAATCTCAAAATGCATAAGTGAGAAAATGAGAGAGACTTGCAGGGGAGCGAGTGAGATACCGTGAGGGTTCCGGATGATTACAGGGGTGCTTGAAACTTGAAATATTCTAAAGAAGAAAACCAAACACAACACTGCAACCAGCCTGATTGAAGAGAAGGAAAGAAACTAAATATAATGAGAAAAGAAAAGGAAACAAAAAAGGCCCAGGTTCTTCTACTGATCAAAATCTTAGTCTGGTAAAATCCATTGTGGACGTTTAATTAAAGGAGAGACCTTAGCAACTGACAATTGTAACCATCTGATCAACCTACAAATCGATTGTTCCGAAGAAATCTAGTTAACAGTCCATATTCAATAGTAACAATAGGATCATTAGGATTGGTATGGAGACTTATATTTTTGTTCAATTGCCTATACAAGATGGATCCCACCAGATGAAAAAAAAAAAACCGGATTGTCTTCAAAGGACGATTGAAATTCTGGTAGTCTTGGATGGCACTAGGTCAATCAATGTTTATACTCTAGGGTTGATTAATCAATCTATATAACACCAAAGCATTCAAACCGCATTCAGTTTAGGTTAGATCCGAAATTCAGCATGAAAACTCTATCAACACATGTCATGTTTTCAGATCGAGAAAAATGTGAAAAGCGAGAGCAAAAAAGAAGAGGATTGAATGTGCGAAGATACCTTTCTGATGTCGATTCCAGATGCTGCCTTGTTGTAGAGAAGAAGACGACGGATTCCAACGTAATTAGGATCAGAATCAGGATTTGATGGCTGAAGCAAGCAAGCAGCTGCAAAACTCTCTACAAAAAGACCCAAAAGGAGGAGGAGGAGAAGAAATGAAACCTATCACAATTATGAACCTGTTTGTGGAGCTATAGACGAGTGTTTCTTTCGGAACTTCCCTTTCTGATGCCTGATCTCGGCATCAACACTTGCTGTGAAGCCAATACGTAGGATTGAAGGATCTTTCAAAGGAGATCTGAGCCAGAATAGGGCTGTGAGAAGAGTTCTGATTTCACCGGGCTAGAATAGGGCTGTGAGAAGAGTTCTGATTTCACCGGGCGATGATGATGATGGGTTGGGATCGATGATGGACAGTGGGGATGGGATGCATCGGCGATCTCAACCGGTGACAGAGTGAGAGAGAGAGAGATGCAGGGGAGGTGCGCAGGGTAGAGATGAGCGAGAGAGGGATGAGATTGAGAGAGTGAGATACCGTGAGGGAGAGATGAGCGAGAGAGGGATAAATTAGGTGGGCACTTTTTACCGTCGGGTGCCACTTATGGCCGCCGCTAAAAATAATTTGTAGCGACATCCAATACTTGACTGTCGGTAAAAACAAAAATTTTTGCCGCGAATTATTGGCGCCATTGGATCAATGTTTTTAGCGACGGACGATGCGAAGGCCGCCGGTAAAAGTAACTTAAAAATTGTGTTACAGCGATGTGTCAGATTGGCCGCCGCTATAAGTATATTATAGCGACTAATTTTATTGGCCGCCGCTATAAGTTCGCCGCTAAAAATGCATTTTCTTGTAGTGAGGCAAGCAACAGATAACATATCTGGAGATATTAGACTGCAATACACTAGATTGAGGGACTATTGTGTCAGTGTCCAGAAGCACAATCCGAATACAAGTTTATTTGTGGTGACACAAAGACCTCAAATGGATAGAATTCCATATTTCCAGCGATTGTATGTCTGTTATGAGGCACAAAAGGTCGGTTTTGTGAGTGGATGTAGACCCATAATTGGTCTAGATGGGTGCTTCCTTAAAGGCATTTATGGTGGACAAGTACTGGCTGCAATAGGTAGAGATGGGAATGAGAATATATTTCCAATTGCAATGGTTGTTGTAGAGGCTGAAAATATGGACTCATGGACTTGGTTTTTGAAATCACTAATTGATAACATCGGAGATGGGGGTGACATGGGTTGGACTTTTATTTCTGATAGACATAACGGACTTGATGCAGCATTTGAGATAGTTGTTCCGACTGCTGAAATTAGACACTGCCTGAAGCATATGTATGATAATTTCAAAAAACTTTTCAAAGGCAAATTGTTAAAAGATGCTATGTGGGCTGCAGCATTATGTGGTTCACCAAGAGAATTTGATAGTCACATGCAGAGGATATTAGAGATGGACCAGGCTGCATATAATTGGCTGATGGCTGCCAATCCAAACAGATCGGCCAGGTCTCATTTTTCCACAAGAGCTAAATGTGATGCACTAACAAACAACCTTTGTGAGTCTTTTAACAGTTACATACTTGATGCAAGAGAGAAATCAATAGTTAGTATGCTTGAGTGTATAAGGAGGAAGCTGATGAACAGAACTCAAGTAAAGTTAAGAGGAATGAGTAAATATGATGGAATAGTCTGTCCGGGGATATTAGAGAAGTTGAAAAAGAACAAGAATAATTGCAGACACTGTTTTGCCAACTGGTCTGGAAGAGGGGACTTTGAGGTTGACTGTTTTTTCAAAACATTTGTTGTTAACATTGAGACAAGAACATGTTTATGCAGAATGTGGGATTTGACAGTGATACCTTGTAAGCATGCTATTGCATGTATATACATGAATCAAGAGAAGCCTGAAGATTACATTCATGCATGCTACAACAAAAAGGTATATTTGAGGGCATATAACAATATGATCCACCCAGTACCTGGAATGCATGATTGGGTTGAAAGTGGAATGGAAGCAGTTGGTCCTCCTTTGTATAGAAGACCTGCAGGTAGGCCAAGGAAGCTGAGGAGGAGGGAAGCAGATAAGTTATTTAATTCAAGTCGGGTTTCTAGAATGAATAGAACAATGACTTGTGCTAGATGTTTGAAAACAGGCTATAATGCCAGATCTTGCAAGGGACCAGTGCACCTCAATTCAAGACTTTTTAGTTCTGCATCATAGCCTCAGTCAAGTTCTCAGCCAGCTTTCCAGGCTCAGCCAACTTCCCAACCTCAGTCAGCTTCTCAGTCAGCTTCACAGCCAGCTTCTCAACCCATGACAGCTTCTCATTCCATGCCAACACACAAGGTATTGTGAGTATATTTTTGTCACCCTTTTTGATTTTTTAGTCCTAACTAGAGTATATACATGCATTCAGGACATTTGATTTTTTTTATTTCTAACTAAATCTTGATTGGTCAGGGAAGAGTCAGGAAAGCTTATTCTCAACCAAATCCATCACCAAGAAATACCATTGGTAGATGGCGGATTGGAGCAGGAAAACAGAACAAGACTTGTTAATGACAACAATCATTATTATTCCGGATTATGTTGTGTCACTGATGACCGGATGATTTTATTTCCCATTTGGATGATGATGTTTTGATGTTTTTAGTACTAACTGGATGATTATGTTTTGGGTTTCTTTGTTACTTTTTGGATGAGAATGTTTTCAGTTTTTTTGGATAATTGAAGGATGATGATATTCCCAGCAACTAATTATTCATTGTATTCCTGTCTAGTTCCTTTTTTTTTTCTTTTTTCTTTTTGTCAGTGTTTTGCTTTTTGCAGGTTAATTGAAGTTCATAAAAAAAGTAGTCATTGAAAAACAAACACCTCCAACCAACCCATTTGATATTCAATTTCCAACTTATACATATGTTCATTCATGGTAATTCTATGACATCTACAGGAGTCCAAGATATCAGTAGAGAACAAATGAAAAATACAAATACAATTCCAGCCCATGTCCCCAGCAGCAAACGTAAGTAACATCTTTCCCTTCTACAGGTCGACTTCAGTTCCCTCTCCAACAGATCAATTCTATCCAGTAGCTTCTGCACAAGCTCTATTTCTCCATCAACCCATTCAAAAAATCCACATGCTGGCTGGATCTGAGAACACATTGAAAAAAAAAAGGAATAAGAATACAATGGTTGACCAGACATTAAAAAGATCAAACAGAATGATCAAAGCATTACCCCATATAGTGCACTGCCAAGAAACCTCCTCCCATTGTTTCGCTGTGTTATGGAAGTTCTCAAAGCAGCTCTATGCCCGTAATGACAGAAATGACTTTCACCATCAAATGGAGAGGAAGTTCCATGAGAAAACTGGTTATGTGAGTTTGAAGAAGACGACATTTGATATGGCTGGAGAAAATGGAGATGTTCAGATGCTTCCCTCTTGGTGGTTGACGAAAATGGAGACCTGCTTCTGCTTCTCTTCTCTTCTGTTGAAGAGAAATCAAATCTTTGGGCTATCCATTTTTATAGGTGGGTTCAGGGGCAAAAATGTCTTTTATTAAAGCCATTTACAAGAGTCAGTTGCCGCCTGTATGCCATACAAGGCATTTATACATATACGCCGTTAATACTAATAGAAACCATCACTTTTGTATGTTAATTACAAGTTCAGGTAGGTTTAGTAAAAAAAACCAAACTACAGGGGGGTTGTCTGAAATCCTGGCAAAGTACAAGTAGATAATCTGCATTTATCCCTAAAAATAATAATAATCACATGAAATTTTATGTTAATCAATTACAGGTCACACAAAATTTGTTTGCTTGGGTTCCATTGATACCACCATGCAACCATCAAACATTAGGCTCCATCATAGCACCAAACAGTCCCCTTATATATGTAATATTCAAGTTTACCTTGACTGCAAGCTTACATGGAGAGCCACTTATAAAGCAGTTTAAATAAAGTCCATGATAAACCTACACTTGGAAGAGAATAGTAGACATACATGACACTGATGACAGTGATACTCTTCCTCCCCGCATACTCTGTGTGGGTGAACAATGACACCTTTTAGCTCTTTCATGGCTCTACTTATTGCTGTAAATGCAAAACCAAAAGAACCAAATGTGAGGTATGGTCTTTTATAAACCACTGCATTTTCAATCACTACATGACCATAAGAAATTTATAAAAAAAAAGACCACCTAAAGGTGTGCCATATCAGAAGAAACGAACAAACAAATTTTAAAATTAATGACTTGAAAGCCAATGGTAACATCAGGTGAACTTTGAACAATGTCTAGAGATGAAAACATGCAATCAGTGATGGGTTCATGGTTTTTTTTTCTTTTCTTTTCTTTTTTTTTTTTTTTGAATCTTTCATAGCGTTGTCAAATGCATCAAACACACAAGCAGTCACTCTTGAGCGAAGCATCTCCAAAGGCTGATTTTCAAATAAATTTTGAAACTAATTACTTGAAAGCCAATGGTAACTTCAGGTGAACTTTGAACAATGTCTAGAAATGAACACACCCAATTCGTGATGGGAAACCTCCCAACAATTTAAAACTAAAACCATCAAAATTTGCAAAAAATCAACAATTCAAACTCTCAATAGAAACAATCAAACAACCCATACAACATTACATTCTCATTCTCTCACTGGCATTTAATCAAATAGTTACCGTGCACTACATGAAAGTAGTTGGGGAATTTTTAAATTGCTTTCATGAAATTATGAATAATTTAATTAGTCCAACTTCAATTACATAAAGACAATTAAAAACTTTTCACACAAGAAATAATTCACCAATGCCATTTACTCCAAAAATGGTAAAGTTCTTGAAAGAATATTTTTTCTGTGTCATGGAAGATTTCAGAATTCTATTGATAAGAAAATAAATTTTTTTGGCCTAATTATTCATAAAAACTCCACCAGCCCATTTCACCAAATAGCATGTACATTATTAGGAATTTAGGAATTTCAAAGTGAACTCTTGAATGCAAGGCAAAGTATGACACAAAATCCACTCACCTTCATGGTAGCCATTTCATAAGAAAATAAAATAAAATAATACAATCAGATTTGGGTTTTTCCATCATTTATGTAATATTTCAACCATATTATCAAAGGATCAACTAAAACCCTTTTCTTTCCCATTGCATAGCGCATAGGAAAAATGGAAAATAGAATTAAAAAAATGATATAGAAATAAGGGTATATAGATACACCCAGTTTAGATACACCCACCCGGGTCCATCCCCAAGTGGGGTTCTTGGTGGAGGTGGGTGGGTTAGGGGTTGTGTGTCAACCTTCACCGTCTTAGAATCGTGACCATCTGAAGATTTCCCCCACGGTGACTGTGAGTGGACCAATCGAGGTCCGCCACGTCACCTCAGAAGATCCGAACTCCACTATCTTATGGTGTGAGACACCATGATGGGCCTCATTTATTACCAATCTTATCAGTCTACACACATAGATGCTCCTTGACTTACACAGAAGGCCATGAGTTTGTACCCATTTGAATGGATTGGACCTTTAGATCGAGGGTCGAATTATTTTTCTTTAATATAGGTTGTTAAACTGGTGAGCAACATATCAAGGGGTTGGCGGCATGCGATTGAACCCAAACTTAATAACCACCAAAGGTGGCTCTTTCCATCCCATTTGGTCCCATGATTAGTAGGGCATCGGGTGGGCCCCATCATGATATCTCTCACCCTGAGCTCTGAAATGATCTTGTAAGTCAGTCCTTACATCCTTACGGCACATGCATGCTATTGGGGCCCACTTGAAACCCTACCGATCATGGAATAGGGGGTTAGAAAGATCCAAGTGGGACTATCCTATATATATATATTAGATTTTAAGTCAATCTAATGCCGTTAACCCCTTCATCAGTTGTCCACATACTTAACAACTTTATATAATTTAAAATGTAGAATCGAGCCTTGGTCCAACAATTCTGTCCATTTGTATCCATACAAGTCTATGCGGTGGCGGACGTAGGATTTTTTATTTGGTGGGGCGGACAATGGTTAATTGCAAAGGTCAAAATCAACACCAACTACCAATAATCTCTACTTATTATATGGTTTAAAAACATTATTTTTATTTTTTATTTTTTGATAAATAAAATATAAATAACTTACATCTTACTACTAATACTCAATTTCTACATAATATAAGATTTTTAACTACACCAACCAATTTCTCCTCGAGAAAATAATTTCTTGTTCAAATTAATGGGATGAAAATGAAATTAGCAATCACATTGCAACGATATATAATAAAGAAACCCTAGATAACTCCAGGAAAATATTAATTATTATCATTCAAGCCATAAAAAAATATTATCATGCAAAAATAATACGTCTTTGGTTATTTCCTTTAGCTTCATCTGCAATATTATCGTAGTACAATCTACCTGATCTAGTTAGATAGCTAAATATCTTATTTTTAAATCTATAAGTTTAATTTTATTTAGTGCTTTGATTTTGGTAATAGAATCCAACTGTGGATAATGGTTAGGTAAATCTCAAAAAAAAAAAGAAAAAAATATAGACAGGGAAAAAGAATAAGATTAAATAAAAGTAGGTTAATATGAGATAAAACCATTAACCATAGAAAACACAAAGGGTTAGTGTGGGCACCTCAACGTGAGGCTCTCATAGAAGCATCTCCCTATATATAAATATATATATGGTACTGATCCATTGCAAGCCTCGTGCACTGGATCAGTGTGGGCACCTCAACGTGGGGCCCACATGGGGCCCCGCCTCGGATTGTGACCAAGGGAAATTGAAAGATCTCTCGTGGCCCTTTATCTCTGCAAAAAATAAGCTCCATCCCTGATTATCACCACCTCCGTATGAGCCCTACAAGTTTAAAGGTGTACAGTGCATTCAAATGGGTGTCCAATCGATTCAACGGTATACAATACATCGAATGGGTGCAAAGGTGGGCCCCATGTAAAATTTAGGAAGGGTTTTTATGTGTGCGGTCCATTCAGATGGACCATTAGGTGGGCCCCACCCCCGGTGTGTAAGATGCGCACCGGACGCACCTGATAACTACTATACATATATAGGAAAATATTCATGCGCATCCATCCCTCACTGTATTATGGTGAGGGACAATATAGTAGGGCCGATTTTATGATACATTCGAACTATCTACAGATATGAAACCTCCTTAAGTACACTAGACCCATCAAGTTTTCACCTATCTAAATGGGTTGAACCAGTGGATCGAAGGTCAAGTTCTTTCTTTAATATAAACTCATCAAATTTGTGGGCCATGGATGAAGGGGTTAGAAGCATGAGATTGACCCCAAACTTGATATACGGGCTCATCCAAGAAGGGTCTTTCCATCCCCCCAAGTCCCATGATCAGTGGGGTCCTACGTGGGCCCATTAAATTTATTCGTCACCATATGATGAGGGAAGGATGCAGATGAATATCCCCCATATATATGGGAAATATTCATGTGCATCTAGTATGGTTGATTTTATAACACATTGGAACCATCTACACACATGGAACCCCATTAAGTACACTAGACCCATTGAATATTCACTTATCCAAATGGATTAAACCGTTAGATTGAGGGTTAATTTTTTCCTTGAATATAAAGTCATTAAATTTGTGGGCCACGGATGAAGGGTTTAGAGGCATGGAATTGACCCCAAATTTGATATATGGTCTCATCCAACTTGTCTCTTCCCATCCCCACAAGTCCCATGATTAGTGGATCCCTAGGTGGGCCCCATTATATTCACGGGAATATCCCCCTACATATATACATAGTCCTAAGAACAAGAAAGGGAAAACTAAGGTATTCAAAGTAATAGACAAAATCATGAATCTAAAATATTGCTGAATTCATCAATCAGAACTGGCTCTGATACCAACTGTTGAATCTAATATGATTTGTAACATAAATCAAACCTACAGATCTAGACTTATGCATTAAACAATGGTTAATCCAATATATTAAAGGCGTATCTTGCACAATTCTGATCTTGATTATGAGAGGTTCAGATCTTATCTTTAGATTGTCCCATCTTGAAATTAACTACCTTGATCCAATAGGTTTTCTCCTATCCCCATTTTGACTCACTTTCATATGCAAGAGTTAATGGGCACTATTCAATTACGTGAGTACAAAGAGAATATCGAAAAACCAATTTTATAAATAACCTAGAGTGATTTCTTCCCATCAAAGAACTCTCATTAAAAATCAGTTTTCTTAATTCTCTCATTGATTAGCAGGCCCATTTGGTAATTTTACCGTAAAGTAAAAGTTAAGTACGGCCTTCATTTTCAAGATAAGAGGTAACAAAAAAACACTTTAATTCAAATTTTCCTCAATCTTTTTTAAAAAAGTAAAAAAACAATTACCTTTATCCACTAAAAGACAAAAAAACTCCACTTTTCAATATTATAAAAAGTTAAAAGATTCCATTCCAAACAACTAAAAATAAAAGAGATTTTACTGGTAAAAGTCCCATGGAACCCCATACCGATGATGAGGTCCCAGAAGCACCGTAAAGGCGGGGAGGGGTCATCTTGGTGTGTTTTTTTTTTTTGTTGTCATTTAGCGATATGGTCGATATCGACCATTCTGTGGTGGCTGCTCTCGATTTGCAGAACCTAAATAGAAACTAAGTTTTTTTCTTTTGATTGTTAGTGCTGCTCCAGAGTGGTGGATGGGGCCGAGGAGGCAGGGAGAGGGAGGACATGAAGGAATGGAGGGCGGTGAGCATGAGGTTGTCTTTGTCGGAGGAGGGAGGATCGCCATGGAGGGTGAGGAGGAGGGAGAAGAGGGGAGGGGAGACGAAGGTGAGGTTGTAGGCGGAGATAAGAGGAAGATGGCTGGGCCTGGAGGTAGTGTGGGAGGGAGGAGATGGGGGCTAAGGACTTGCAGGCCCAAGGGAGTGAGAAGAGGCGAGGGCGGATGATCTGCAGGAGGACCTATAGATTCATCTTTTGTTTTTTTCGTGATACGGTCGATATCGACCATTCTATAATGTTCAGCATATAAGATAGTTACACGTTGAAGAAAATCTGACTGACAGAATGGTCAATATCGACCATATCGCAAAACAACAAAAAAATAATTAAAATGGCCACACGAGGACCCCTCCCGTGTTCAACATGATACGGGGTCCTGTTAGGACGTGTGGGGTCCTAAGGGGATTTTTTTCATAAATTTCTTAAAAATAAAATACCATCATAACTTACTTATATTTTATTCCCACTTGATTTCATGCTTCACTTCACTTCATTTCACTTGATTTCAAAAGTAAAATTACTAAAAGGGCATGGATTAACCGAAAGTAACGTGGCTCAATGACAAAGCATGGAAATGCCTATACCGTAATTTGTAAACCAGTTAATGGCAAGTCACGACCTTTGTCATGTGCATCTGCCTTTCATTATTTTCTTACTACATGCTAGAGCTTTAAAAAAATTTGATGGGAAGATTTTGTATTAGCTTTAGGGGGAGTTCAAGGGCCACTTCTCGCCGAACTAAGGCATATCCAGGCCTATCCTGACTTTAGAAAAACATCTTTAGAAACAAAGACCCAAGTCCGACATGGGCCATAAAAATCAGGCACAACCCTGCCCATTTAGTCAATTGGGCTAAATAGGGTTTGTTTGTGTAAATACACTAACCTACACGCACTCAGTAACCATGTTTTGTCAGGCTGGGCTTTGGACTTTTGTTACTTAATCCAAGCCTCATCCCAAATTGGGTTGGGCTGAGCTGAATCGGGTTTGTTTATGTAAATACACTAACCTACAAGCACTCATTAGCCGTGTTTTGTCAGGCTGGGCTTTGGACTTTTGTTACTTAATCCAAGCCTCATCCCAAATTGGGCTTGGGCCGGCCCATCCCATGAACACCCCTATTTAGCTTCTCCTTGATGGATATGTCTATCCACCTTCACTTCCTCCATAATGATTATCAACTCAACTTGGCCTCATAAGTCTTAGGAGGTCACTCGACCATGGTCTCCCCAGGATGATTATCGGTGGCATCGAGTCAAGTAACTACCAAGTTTAATGTTCAATTATAAGTCTAAATAAAGAATGAGGGTTAATATTTGGTTCACAAGAGATGCTTGATGGTTTAAAATTTGATTTTTCTTATTTTTAGCCCTTGGGACCAACCTTGGCCATGACCTCGACAGCGAGGGTACGGAAAAGGCCTAGTTAGTGCAGGCCCTCCGAAGCCTTTTTCCCGCTCAGGCCAACTCTGCATAATTTAAGGGCAGGGTAAGGACAACTCTAGCCCATCAATCCCAAATCCCTCAGGCCTGTTAGGATTAACGAGGAGTGGAGTAAAGTTAAGTAGATTTCACATTCTGTTTGGATGCTTGGTGTGAAGTTAAGGTTTGAAGTAGAATTCAACTTTACTCAAGAAAATGGAAATATGACTCATCCAGATAGGGTAGAGTAGAAATTTTAAAATGTTATGGCTCATTTAACTTCACTTTATTCTATTTTTTGCCTATCCAAATCGGGAACGAGATCTAAATTTTACCATACATGAGTAAACTTTTTTATTAGAGTTAATATTCTATAGGATTATCCTTATGAAAAAAAAAAAAACCCACTGGTGATGGTTGGGACGGTTTGATGGTTTCGTGCTTCTTGAGGGATGGTCCCAGACGCAAAATGGCATCTACCACATGATCACATCCACTGCATGAGATTTACATGATCACATCAAATGCATGAGATTTCTAGTTAGTAATTTTTGATGGTTTGCGTTAGTATTTTTGTATATTCCCCCCATGAGATGAGGATTTGATCTCAAATGAGCTTCACTTTTTTAAAAAGAATAGAAAGAAACCAAAATCCATTTAGTATATGAAGATTATTGTAAATTTTTTTCATTCGCTAAATTCTTTTTAAAATTAAAGAAACTTATAATTATTGTGCATGTAATGTGTTTGCTAAATTATCTAAGGTGTCGTTTGGTACCTCCAATATTTCTTGCCTCTATTCAACTTAAAAGGAAGATATTTGAATTAGGCCTTAAGTTTTTATCTTATCTCAAAAGGGCACAACTTTCAAAACTTTTTAAATTAGTCTCTCAGTTTTCAATTAAGGATATCCGGCCATTTAAATGTATTTTCTCATGACTTTTTCCCTCGATTTTTTCATATGGTTCCACCGGCCACTACATACGGGCAAATTATTGTGGGGACACTTGTTGTCATTGATTATCGTGAAGATGCCGGTGACAAAAATGAGAATATAGAGGAAGTGAAGGAGAATTTTATTTCACTGAAGAATAATTCGAGCATTTAGAAAAATAAGAAAATTTTTTTCGAAAAATAATTTTAAATGGATGGATATTCTTAATTGAGAAGTTCCCCGAAAAACTTAGGAATCAATTTGAAAAGCCTCTGAAAGTTATGTCCTTTTTTGGAATGAGGCAAAACCTTAAGTCTTTATTTACAGATCTCCCAACTTAAAAGTTGATTGGAAACATTTTTAGACAATTTTGAACAAATTTTTAATGTTTATTTAAACTCGATGAAATTTTAAACAAATTCCCTCAGGTTTCAAATAGACGTCAGTACTAAAGCGGAGAGCTTCTAAATGCACATCTCATTTCTCTTTGCACCCCAAGCGTAATACCTAAATTACCCCCTTCGTATTGGGGGTGCGGAGATAATAGGGTATGAGCAAAGAAAAATGAGATATGCAATTAGAAGCTCTCGGTTAGCCGGAAGACTTTGGCAACCTGCATCAACCTTCCAATTCACAAGCAATTATTTGACACACCTGCATCAACCTTCCCTCCAGACAATTCCTCACTTCAACCAATCCACAATCAATACTGAGCATGCTTCTTTACAACTCATATCAGAATGGTTCCTTCGACATAATCGATCACAATCTTCCAACCAAGTTTCAGTCACAATCACGTCTCTCTTTCATTGGAATTTATGGACATTTGTAACCTTTATAATGATAAGAGGGGAATATGCCTTTTCTATTTATTTTTTTTTTGTTCTTTGAAATTGAAATTTGCAATTGAGGGCCTATATAGTCTCCTGCAAACTCTAAAAAAGGAGAAATAGAGAAAAAAGAACCAACCAATTTTAATGAATATGAGAATTAAATTCTATATTTAAATATTTTTTTGGAAAATGCTTGCAAGTGCACCTCTAATAAACAAACTCTTATTTGTATGCTTACCAAACAATATTTTTTGAAATAGAGTGTTTGCTAAATTATCTATGCTCGATAACATAGCAAAATACATTATCTAAATTAATGTAGTTTTGAAGTATTGTGTAAGCTGAATTTTCAATATTCTACGAGGTCAGACACCCTTATTTTTAGACTTTAGTCACCCAAGCATTAGCAATCAAAGTTGATTTCGAGCTATAATTTACAAAATTAAAAGACTCATATCTAACCATTTTTTTTTATTTTTTATTTTTATCTTTGCTTTACAAGAGATTTGAACTCAAGCACCTAACCAATTGAACAGTAGCCAAAGAGATCCACATCCAAAGACCACAAAGGAACAATAGCGTATATGCTTCTTTTCTTATTCATAGAACCATCGACCAGAGTATATCTAAGATAAGAGAAAAGTTTGGGTGGACCCAAAACCTGTGTGAATCCGGATCTCAGTTTATCAATTGAAACCTAAATTGAGTTCCATATCTGAACCTGTTTATAAATCAAAATCTAAAACAAGTTCCAAACCCTATCTTTTAAAGATCAGAATCTCTGGATAATCGGAAAAAAAAATTGTTTACATCCCTAATTGCCCCCTTTAATGGACTTCAAAAGAATCAATTAAAAATTTTCTTTTACTTTGTAAAAAAGGCCCTCACCAACTGAACGGTAGTGCACAATTGGAGCCTTTTCTTATAACTAAATCCTCTGGATTACACATAATCCTATAATTATAATTATATTATTTATTATTATACATTTTTCTATAATATTATAATATCTTGTAATTATTACTCGCATACACGTGTTTATATATTGAGCCAAACCTAATTAACAGTCTCGCCCAAAGAAACAGTGAATAATTGAATTTTCTGGATAGGGTCGTCCTATGATTAACTAGAAAATTAAACGTCTATTGAGCTACTTGCAAAATGACAATCATTTTATTTTAGATGCTCACTGTCACAACCATGACTTCTTTGACCCAATGGAACTATTACCCAGGGGCGCTTCTAAACGCACGCGTAAAAATGGAGAATAAACCCATGTCTTATGCCACTCCACCAACTCCCACATACATCTATCTTTTGCCTTACCCATTCCACAAGACTTTTTTCCTGTAAAAGCTCAAACCCTTGACAAATAATTTACATAAATGCCATGCATAACCCATTTCACTAAATCCCCCGAAACCTAAACAACCATGAATTGAAAGTTCAAGTCAAGTTACCAAAATACAAATAAATAGATAAAAACATCTTCAATCAATTTCATCTATCTTTTACCTTACCCAAGACAGACTTGGTTCCATATACGAGCTCAAACCCTTTAGCATCAACCCGGATCTGTCTAACATGTTCTTTGCAGTTGCTAAATTCTCTACTAAATCCTTTTGTTTCAAGAGACCAGAAAACTGGATCATTGCAGTCCCTTTGAAATGCAGGAAAATAAATCCGATTCTCCTTTTCTCCCAGTGTCGTAGGTGTAGAAAGAGATGTCCATCGATCAAGAAACAACACATTGTTCCCTATACTTTTTATCTCAATCCATATCCACAAATCGTGATCCAGTTGAAAAACTTGAATTTGATGATTGTCATGACGAAATATTGATAGAATCTCTCCTTCAGACTCCACTAAATAACAGTGACGGTTGCCCGAACTAAGACATTTCAGTTTTTTAACATGTTTTGTCATGCTACTAGTGTACATAAAGACTTGCATAATAACCCATGCTCAGCACAGGTATGATCAACATTTATGCATTATAAAAAATAGTCATAAATCATAGAAAGAAAATAAATAAAGAAAAGGTTACCATGAAAGTACCTCTTTACGTAATGTAAGAGTTGATGGGATAAGAAGGAGTGTGATGAATGGTAGAAGAAAGGGAATGATGGAGTTTTGGATAGAAAGGGAGTTATGCAAAAGTTTCAAAAGTGGGAAGAGAGGTGACTGGTGGTTTCAAAGGTAGTTTGTATGAGATAACTATAAATAAAATTGAAAAAATTCAAAATCGTAACTGACGGGCAAAATCGAATCAAAAAACCTCTTTGCTTAATCTAGTAGAATGGCTAAATTACCTCTGGAATTTAGATAATAAAAGTCCCTGTTATAATAAATGAGGTTGTTATAAGCTTGTTGATTTAGATCTTTAAAAAGATGTTGAAAAAAATCTTCAAAATGAGAAAGACGTCTGCGTGACCTTTTCAACCATTTCCAATTCTCGTCCCTCTGACTACATATATGGATGGTTACATATTGGTAGGGGGTTAAATAATCATATGGGGGTGCATAATGGTATGTCCTTCCCAAAATGAGAAAAACAACGCAGTCTTGAGAAGTAGGTGGTGATGAAAATGATATGAGAAAAGCTCCTTCGTCACAGGAAATTTTGGGTAGGGCTGATCTCCTCACTTATGAATGGGTTAAAGAAGAACAATTGTGACAGGTTATTCCGAGACAGCAGCAACCAACCATCTTCAGAATAATGAAATGTTGCATCTAACAATTCTGGGATGCTGAGGGCAACATAGATATTCTTAAATGATGGATCAAAGAACTTGATTTTCCTATCTTCTATGAATAAAAGTAATGGTGTTTGAGGAGACTAGGCTGAAGGGACAGCCCTTCACCATGACTTGCAAGTAGAAGACATATGAAAATAATCTGCTAGAGACAAAGACTCTGTGACCAACATTAGAAGATCCAATGGGAGATCTGACCATTTTTCATTTTCTATAACCATACAACTTCCTTGCTTTGAATCTTTGGCTAGTGTCTTCTTTTCCACAACACTTATTTCTTCGTCATCCATAAATAACATACTTCCTACAGGTATGGCAAAAGGACACCAATGTGAGAGAGAGAGAGATTATCAATCCATATGACAAGTGTAAAATTACATTTGTTTTTCATACCAATTGTTATATATAGAATTGTGCAATAATGATTATAGCTTAATGAATCTTAAAAGAACATTAAACATTAATATATATATTGTAATTTTAAAGAGTATTTAGATATAAACCATAATTGTTGGTAAGAGACATTTTTCTCAACAATAATTTTCCATGGGAAGGGGAGTTGACTCCTGTTTGCACACAAAGCAGTATCCGAAAAGTGATTGTAAGCACAAGTTTTAACAAAAAAAAAAAAAAAAAAAAAAATGCTAAAGCACATTCTCATTGATTTTGGAAACGTGTTCCATTTCTACAAATGTTGTGCGATGGGAATATGAATCCTAACCCACCCATTCATGTTAGATGGACAACCATATATTCATTCACATTCAAATATGCTAGTGATATTTTGAACATCTATAAATCCTCATCCAATAGGAGCAGATGCTTATAATCTTGTCCTAAAAGGGAATTTTACAAAAAAATTATGGTTAAACTCTGATTAAACATATGGGTACAAAAATATAAAAATGACAGATTCGGGTACTGATGTATATTTTTTTGACATAATTACCCCTCTAGCAAAATGTTACCTCCACTCTCTTAATCTCCTCATTTGGATCGTTTGGTGAGGGTGTTGGGAGATGGAGAGAGACTTGGAGAGATGGAAGCCTAATGTGAGGGTGGTGAGATGGGTTTGGTGGACTGGATTAATGGAGAAGAAGAAGAAGAAAGTGAGACGGTGATGGTGGCTGAAAAATGAGACTAAATGCGGTGAGTTGAAAGTGTTTGGTTGGAGAAATTAAACATTGGAATGATGCCAACAAGACCTAAAACTTCAAAAGAAGAATAAACAAATGGGGAAGAAGAAGAACAATTGGAAAGTGAAAAAAGAACGTTTAGAATGGACCAAACCCTGTAAATCACACTTACTAACCCATTCAAACCCACCAAGCCCAAACAACTTATTTGAGCACACCATCACCCTTCATCAACCGACCCACACAACAGCCGCTGCACAACACCAACTCCAGCTCGATTATCACAACATATCATCTCCATCTGACACCCTACTCACTCACTCTACCGCACAAAACTGGGAATAACATAGGTACAATGCCAAACATGCCATAAGTTTTCCACAGCAAGGAGTTTTTACGCTATTTAAGGGCTGATTGTGTCTCAAACTAAATTCATCGGAATTTATGGTAAAATGGATTCCAAACAAGGGATATTATAGACGGATGATAGATATAACTTAGATGAGACCCTAACTTCCCTAGGAATTGATTTACTAGGCTGATGGTTGCGTATTCATTTTTCATGATGGGAATATCATTTGATAGCTATTTGTAGACCTTGACCTTCATTTCTTCAAGGCCAACGGATCTTTTTTGGGAAAATCTCAAAATAGGGCTCAAGTTTTGCCTAGTTTTCAAGTTAGTAAAAAAACAAACTCACATTAAGAGGTCTTAAGTTCTCTATTTATACTTCAAATCAGGATATCCACGAGAGTATGAGTTGAGAGCTGCTAATGCCACATACCAAGCTTCTCCTTCCACATCCCTTTTTTGCATGACCAATATATCCCTGTGTAAAATTACCTAAAAGGACATCTATCAAAAGTCTCTCCTTCCCAACTTCTTTCTACACTCACCCACCCCCACCCCAACCC
The DNA here is from genome assembly GCA_012931725.1 of Litsea cubeba. Classification (NCBI taxonomy): domain Eukaryota; kingdom Viridiplantae; phylum Streptophyta; class Magnoliopsida; order Laurales; family Lauraceae; genus Litsea; species Litsea cubeba. Next base: position 4,574,889 of record CM022955.1, read on the forward strand.
CCCAGCCCAGCCACCATTGTCCCCTCTGGTAGCACTGCTGGAGGGGAGAGGGACAGGGAGAGAAGGCGACGGTCAGGGCGGACAAAGGGGGAGAGAGAGAGCGGGGGGGGGGGGGGGGATAGATTGGGATAGGAGAGAGGGCAACAGATGGAAGCAGTGGGAGGCAGAGGGAGGGAGAAAAGGGGACATATGGAGGGAAAGGGAGAGAAAGAGATAGGGATAGTGGGCTGCGGTAGGGGGAGAGGGAGAGACAGCAAAAAGGAGAGGGAAAGTGGGAGAGAGGGAGATGGATAGATAGGGAGAGGGAGAGAGGGTGCCCGGAGGGCGACCAAAGCGAGAGAAAGAGAGAGAGAGAGAAGGGATGTGGAAAGATAAGCTTGGGAGGGAGAGAGAAGGGTATTTTGGGACCAATAGGGTATGTAGAGAGAGATTTTGAAAAGAGAAGGGATGTGGAAGGAGAAGCTTGGTAAGTGGCATTAGCGACTTTCGTATGAATTTTCTAGCGGCTTTTTGACCCTTTTTCTTCAAAATACCAAAAATGCTCCTCTATGCTCTCAGGATTGAAGTTGTAGTTGGTTTTCTGCCGAGCCCATCTCTTGCTCACTTATGTGGAAGAAACAAAAGTAGAGAATCTTTCACAGTCCACACTCATCCAACAAAAAATCCATAACAATGCTGCATTTATACTTGTCGAAAAACCCATTTCTTAGGTTTCCCTTTATTGACCAAAACCAAAACCGATGTAATGGATCCTTGAAAAAACATCTCCGCCACCCACCATTGTCCCTACATCGGCTCCTCCACCACCACCTCCCCCAAATGGTCTCCCTCTCCACCCTCTGCTCCTTCGTCCCGAAAAATGCCCTCGTTTGCTATTTCTTCGAGATTTGCTTTGCCACCAACTCCTTCCCTCCCACCACTTCCACTCCACTTGGCGCTGCTCCCTCCATGGTTGCCATGTCGCCGCCTTCCAGCGTCGGATCCACTGCCAACTCGACCTTCAACGCTTCCTCTCCCTTTACAAGTGCCACCACTCCTCCATCGTCGATCCTGAGATTAGCTAAAAGGGTAAAGGAATTTTTGGTGTTTAAAAAAACATGTGTAGAAAACTCGCCAGAAAACTCATTCTCTCGCCAGATGTTTTGATTTGAAATGTAAATGGAAGACTTAAGCCTTGATTTTAAATGTGAGTAGGGATGTAAACGGGTCGGTTTCGGGGAACCGTTAATAAGAAGATAGACCCCAACCTAGACCTAGCTCGGACCCAGTTTCATGGTTTCGGAATCAGAATCGGAACCGGTTTTGTATATGGGACGTATCCAGGTTCGGGTTAGGGAGAGAATGATTTGGAAAAAACCTTAGCTAAATGATTTAGCTTATATGAGAAGTTTTTGAAAATTAAGGTAATATGTTGGGTCCCAAGTCCACGGGGCGTAACCAAGGTGGACCCGGATCCGTTTAGGGCATGAGTCTAAAAAAATGGACCCAGACCTGGACCCGTTTACTTATCAGAACCTAAATAAGGACCCAAATAGGTTATTAACGGGCCGTCGGACACACCGGATAATCGGAGAATTGGGGACCCAATTACGTCCCTAAATGTGAGTTTCTTTTTGTCCATATTGAAAAACTAGTAAAACTTAGCCCTGATTTGGAAGTAGCATTACAATAGAATAATAGTTGAAACTTGGAGTGCAAGCACTAGAAAAAGGGACGAGTAGGTTCCTATATAGAGATGCATTCCTCGAAAATCAATCCAAGGAAAATCAGTTTATTCTATTCATAATTTGGTGATGAATCATCTCTTCCCTTGTTACGGTGACTCCTCATGTTTCCTGGAGGACTTCAACTCCAAAGCCTTGAAATCTTTGAGAAGTTGGTTCGCACATTTCTTTCCATAGATTAAAACATCTCACATAGTGCCCGACACTCATTACAACTTTCCCTAAATCGTTTCTTTCTTTTTCTTTTTCTTTTTCTTTTTCTTCTTTTTTTTTAGAGTGATGCTACATGGACAACCCCATGGACCACTCCATGGACTAACTCCATGGTTCAAGGGTCACATCTTCTAATATTTTAGATGATGTGACCCTTGAACCATGGAGTTTATCCATGGAGTGGTCCATGGGAGTTTGTCCATGTAGACTTTTATTTTTTTTAATGGTTAAACCCTAATCTTTCCACCCAAATTTCCCCCAACCCTTGCATTAAACCTTAGCCTTATGGCATCTAAAACATGTGATTAAGTTTATCGTCTTTATAATAGAAACCCAAGTTTTGACTTTTGAGGGTTAGGATTTAGAAACCCATGAAAGAGTCAGTTCTATCATCAGCATCTGCTGTGATACCATGACCATCTACAATCTGTTTTCATTATAGAGAGATCATAGAAGACAGATGGAAAGAAAATGTACCTTTCAAGAGGGAAGAAGTGTTTGTCCTACTCCTATGTATGAAGTGAGCAGCGAGAGAGGTCGTAAGAAATTTGAGCATACAATGGTATCCTCCTCTATATATCCAAATCCTGTGAAGTAAGCAGGGAGAGGAAGTGAGGAAGCAAAGTGGCCGGATCAGGATCTTATCAGAGAATGAGTTTTTTTTTATTTACTTTTGGTAAGCCCTTTTGAAATAGGGAGAGGGAGTTGGTTCACAAAATGAAAAGTTTTGGCCGATTCGAAATTTCGATAAAATCTTTTGGAATTATATTTCGGGAAAAATATAACATAATATATATAAGTAAAAAACTAATAAATATATAAGTAAAAAAATAATAAATATAAGAAAGACAAAATATATATTTTTTAAAAAAATAATTATGTAAAATTCCATTTCGGCCGAGATCAGCCAAAATCTTGAATTTTGGCTGAGATTTACCGAAATTCAAACTAAAAAGTTTTGGCCCAAATTTTATTTCGGTCACTTCACTGAAACGAAAAATTTCGCCCGAAACGAAACGAAATTAATAACTATGAGTTGGTTCCATAGTAAAAGAAAAGTCTCCAGTAAGTGTGACTCTTTGGTATTTGTTGATTGGTTAAGGGAGCTCTAGGCCTGGATACTCTTCATTCCGGTAGGTTAGATAGATACGAATAGATCCACGAAGCTTCTCAATTGCCAAAACGCACATAGACTTTAGGCCACACGTTGGAGTCTCCATATCTAGATCCTCCAACTTATTGATAATCGTCAAAATTTCATAGTTGATAATTTTGGGATTATAGAAAATTATGATTATATATTGTAAATGCATATCGTTACTTTAAAGGCACGTTTGTGTACACACCCTTTCCGCTGAAAAAGATTTCCATATAATTCAGAAATTCATGTTTGGTGCGAATCTTTTTTCCTTATTAATGTTGTTTAGTGCGGCTGTGGATTCCTTATAGAAAATCAAATTTTCTTATTTAGTGAAATAAATTTTTAAAGAAAAATAACATAATATAAATATTATTTATTCAACATCAAATAATAATTTATTTAAAAAAAATAAAAAATGAAATAGTTGTAGCCTTGTAGGCTTTGGGTTGAAATGTAAAAGAGTACTGGGGAAAAGAGGGAGAAGTTTTTCGAGGAAATCAATTTCCCATACCCCTATAGGAAACCCATTTCCAGCATTAGTAAGGAAAATGCCGACGAGGCAGGAAAGTTTTTCCATAGAATTGTTCCGCACCAAATGCCTGAAAAATGGATTTTCTACGGAAAACCATCCACCTACAGAAAAGTGGTGCCCTATAAATATTATAACCTTTTATGCGGCAACAATATTGAATCCTCTGGAGTTACACAAACATGCTAACAATAGAGACTTGCTGCACTCTAATCTTTCTAAAATACTAGAGGTAAGAATCGGGATGTATTGTTGCTCCATATGTAATATTTTGCAACAATAAAAAAGTAAAGACATACAACAAAAACTACAGCACCAACCAACAACAGCCAAAGCCTAACAAAAGAAGCACCCAAAACACATAGACTGACCAACAAGCTCCCAAAAGCACAAAACGCCTGGACCCCAGCCCCAATCTGTCAATACAGATGCTCATAAGAATTGATAGAAATTGGTGTATGTTCCCCAGATGGGAAGAGATCTTTATTTATCAGCTACATTGCCATGCTCTTGGGCCTATTCAAAATGCAATTTGTGGGACAAGGGTATTCTACCATTGAGAGGAAAATTGTCCTTTTTTTTACAGCCCACTTTTCCTTGTTTGACAACTTTTTTTCCATGAGTAAAAGAAGGAAAGAAGGGGAGAAAACAGAAAGAAGAAAAACTGAACTACTTTCCACACTATAGAGGATTTCAATTTCCATGAGGGAAGGAATTCAAGATTTCCAAAATGAAATGCCCATAGCTCGTCAGACATACACACCCTAAGCGGTTGTAGGCTTATGCTTGCATGTAATGCTATTGTTATATATTTTTTAAATATATAATATTTATAGATATTACTAGCACACACTGGTATGTAGATCAAGGACCCAAACCTGATTATCAGTCAGGTCCAAGAGGACAGTTCATAGCTGGATTTTTCAAATGAGGTCAACCAGATAATCAGAGGTCCCAATGAGACCTCCATAAATAAGACACTTATTAGAGATTAAATAGATTTTGGCAATGTAATAAGCATCTAAAATACATTTAACATAAAATAACATTGAGATTGTCAAACCATATGATGTCACTAAATTCTTAAGCTCATCAACAGTTCCAAGTCACAACCATCAATTACAGGTCCAAGTCAAAAAATTATAATCAGTTACATCCTTCTTTTGCCTTACCCAAGACTATTAAAGGGTTTTCTCTAGACTTGGTTCTATATGCAAGCTCAAACCCTCTAGGATCAACCCAAATCCGTCTGATGTGTTCCTTGCATTTACTGATTTCTCTACTGAATTTTTTTGTTTGAAGAGAGAAGAAAACTGGATCATTGCAACATCTTTTGAATGCAGAAAAATAAATCCTATTCTTCTGTCCTCCTACTGCAGTTGTAGACAGAGATGTTAATCGATCAAGAAACAACATATTGTCTTCTAAGCTCTTCATCTTGCTCCATATCCGCTTACGGTGATCAAACTGAAAAAAATGAATTTTATTGCCGCGACAGAAGGTTGATAGAAGCTTTCCATGAGACTCCACTAGATAACAATCATGCTTGCCTGAACAGAGACCTGTTGGATATCCAACATACCCAACATATATTGTATCTCCATTTGGGGAAAATACACCTAAAGTACCTTTCGTGCTTAGATAATACAAGTCCCCAGCAAGATAAACAGGGCTATTATAAGCCAGCTGACCTTCAAAAAATTCTTCAAAAAGATCTTTCATGGAACCACGAGGTATTCTGATGAACAGTTTCCAAGTCCCGTCGCTATGACAATAAGTATAGATGGTTACACAATCGTATGCACTGCCATTACCTGTATAATGGCTCGTCTCTCTCAACATAAGAAAAACAACGCAGTCTTGAGAAGTAGGTGATGATGAAAATGTTAGGACGAAAGCGTCTTTCTTAACGATAATCCTGTGGTGTGGGTTGATGTTCTCATCGGTTAAGTAGTTGAAGAACAATTCAATGTTGGGTATGTTAATCTTCTCATTAGTTAAGGGGTTAAAGAAGAACAATTCTGACAGCTTCTTCCGAGACAACAACAACCAAGCATCTTTAGAATAGTGGAATTTTGCATCTAATAATTCTGGGATACGGGCAACATAGACCTTCTTTAATAATGGATCAAAGAACTTAGCTTTCCTATCTTCTATAAATAAGAGGAATGGTGTCTGAGGAGACCAGGTTGAAAGGGTAGCCCTTTGCCATGACTTGCAAGTTGCAGTCATACGCAAATGATCTACTAGAGACAAACGCGGTGTGACCAACGTTAGAACATCAATTGGGAGATCTGACCATTTTTCGTTTTCCAAAATGCTACAAGTTCCTTGCTCTGTATCTTTGGCTAGTTTCATCTTCTCCACAGTACTTGTTTCTTTGTCATCCATAGATAACAGACTTCCTACAATTACAAACAAGGCAGACGTAACATTGAGAGGGAGCGAGAGAGACAGATTCCCAACAGTCCAACACATATGACAAGTGTACAATTAAATAGGTTTTGCATACCAAACGTTATATAAAGCGTTGTGTTATAACCATATAACTTAATGAATTTTAAAAGAACATAAAAGATTTCTATATATATATATATTTTACTTTAAAGGGTATGTTGGTATATGCAATAATTGGTGGTAATAGTGATGGAAATCATGATGATGTAAATACATAATGAGACTTTTTTCTTTTTTTTTTGCAACAATGATTTTCATCAGAAAGGTAAAGCGTTGGACAAGGGTTTTCAATTTTCTTTTCGGGCACAGAGATGAATTCTCCTGCAAAAATAGATTCTTTAATTCCTCAAGGAAGGGCAGGGAATCATTTTTAATTTAAAGATGTTACAGATCACTCCTTTTAGAGACTTTTTCTAACCAAGCCATCATTTCCCTTCCAACCCTTTCCTTCACTAGGCTTTTTGTTTTTTGTTTTTCTCTCTGTGTTAAGTAGGAAGAATCCCTGTTTACAGGCATTGGAATATTTTAACTATATGCTACTTTGGATAGTACACTAAAAATAGTGCTAAAAAAAACCATTACAAGGACTGTTGCCTTTTGATGCAGCTAAAGAGTCCATTACATGCTAAAAAGGCTCAAAGCCCATAATCAAGCAGCCTAATGGGTTTTACTAGTCACTTAAGTACTGAATTTTCACATGCACGTTCATAAAGGAAGAAAATCCTCTAAATGCCTGCATCAATCTATCCAAATGTCCAATAATAGCTTCCAGAAGGTAGTAACTTAACTTCCTAGGAATTGATTTACTCATTTGCTGGCTGAGTATTCATTTTCCATGAAAGGAAAGATTACCTGATGGAGATCTTAACCTTTGTTTCATTTGTTTTAGCCACTGTGATAGGAAAACATATCTTAAAATTCCTGAGAATTTAATTCTGTGAAAATGAATGGGACAATAGATAAAGTAGTATTGAAACAGGATAATAGTTGGAAACTTGGATTATTCATGATTTGGCGATCAATCCTCATGACTCTAGGTTTCCCTTAGAGGAAGATTCCAAAGGCTTGGAATCTTTGAGAAGGAAGTCTGTAGATTCCTCCCCATAGATTAAAATTATCACGTATAGCCCTCCTTCACAGTAAGATTAGAACTCTTGATGCTTAACAAACAAGGATTAGATCACAAACACCAAAAACTGTAACAGTTTATTCAACAAGGACTTTGGAGAAGTAAAGTCATCAAGGAGACGAAAGACTTCAATATCCACTCAGGCTATGTAGCTATCCCAAGCAAAAAAAAAATAAAAAAATAAAAAAATGAAAAATCACAAGAAGAAGAAAAAATCATAGCAATCAATGATAATGATGATGACGCCGAGACCATTTAATCTAATTACCAAGTCATATCATATTGATCGACATTAATTAATTCGAAATAAACTATGATGAACCCATTCATTGAAATTGCCTCCACAATAAATCGATAGTCAATGTTGGTGGGGTATTCCTACGAAAGCTCATTTTGATGAGCAATCAATTGCAAGAAGAAGAATTTTAGAAACATCCATGGTTCTATCACCACTCAGATAAAGCATATATGTGACATGAAGGAAATAACCCGACCATACGAGAGAAATCAGAAATCAGAGATCAGAGATCAGAGAACAGAAAAAGAAGAAAACGTACCGTTTGCATGGGAAGGAGGGTTGGTCATGAGAGGTATGCAGTGAAAGGAAGATATTCGATCATAATATATATATATGAGAGACTCTGACTTGGAGTAGGATTAGTAGATCCGGATCCAGATTCTAGTCGAGGAGGGGTAAGCGTTTTTTTCCAATCAAATAGGAAGGCGTTAGGCCCCGAGGGAGAGAATATCTAATATTTTTCCTATCCTATCTAAAGCTGGACTCCCTACGCTATGTAACGGGATTTATCTCCTGCACGTGGTGCCGTGGGGGCCTAAATTTTACATCAATTGCACCTAGCAGCAAAGGCCCGGGCCAAAATAAAATAAAAATATATTAATTTTAATATTTTTATAATATTATTATAAAAATAATTGAGAATAAATAAATATTTATTATAAAAAAAACACAAGCTCTGTTTCACAACGAAATTTATTTATTTATAAAAGTTATATTGTAACTCTAATGCTATCTAGCTTTTGAATCAATATAAAAGAATTATATATAAAAAAAATGGAATTTTACCAAAAAAGTGTCCCAAAACATGTATTATACGTATTTAATCATAAATACACATAAACATCCGTATAGGTGTTCGTACAGTCGATTTGGACGATTTTACGCCTCTTGTTTCGAACGATATCATTATGGAATTATAACCTAGACACCTTAATGGAACGATTTCCTTCTCCTTTTATTCCCAAAATTTATTCTCTCCAGCCTTTTCTCTCTTTCTCCTCTGCTCCCTCCTCTCTCTTTCCCTCATCCTGCCTGTGGCTTCGGTTCTTTCTTTCCCTCTCCCTCTCCGGTCACTGCGTTCTCCTTCCCTCTCCCTCTCCGCTCGCTGCATGCGGGAAACTCTGCTATCTATCCCCTCGAGACTGCATACCCATCTGCTGCTGCTGCTTCTGCTTCTGTTCTTCCCCATCAAAGCCCACGTTTCTCTGGCATAAATTCTAGGGCAACGCAACTAACTAATTCGTGATCGAAAGAGGAAGTCGATAAAGATGGAGTTGGAGGTCAAGGTCGTTGGAGGAATCGAGAGCTGCTTCGTCTCTCTCTCTCTCTCTCTCTCTCTCTCTCTCTCTCTCTCTCTCTCTCTCTCTCTCTCTCTCTCTCTCATCCAAACCCTTCAATCCACCCATCTAGGGTTTCTTCCTCCCGTTCTTGCTCTCGAGATCCGATCTCGCCGAACTGGAGAATGCTGGCATCTGGCCTGGTCAGGCTCTGCTTCGAGATCTCCCGCCATCGAGGTAATTCCAATCGTTCTTCTTTTGTTTTTGGTAGATTTAAGCGCAGTTTGGATGTAAAATGATTTGCAAAGCGTTTGAAAGCTCAGAGAAACCCATTTCCTATGGCATGGAGTAGGAATCGCTTGGATATAAAACGACTTGCAAATCGTTTGAATGCTCATTCAGCCATGTATTTGTTTTTTTTTTTGGATGATAAAGTCGATTTGGATGGTGAATTATGCAGGGGAATTGTTTTGGATGCCCCCCTTTAAACTAACTGAAGCTTTTCGGCTTTTGATCTTTTTCTTTTCGGTCATTTAACAGTGAGATGGTGCGCGGGAAATCCTAGAAATTCAAGAAAAGATTATGATAGATTTATGCAACGCTGAGGATTCCTTGGTTGGAAGGGGAAAGCATTCAATTTTTCTGTGCTGTCATTTTTTTTTTTACACCGTTGGGTGGGGCACTTTTATGTGGAGAAAAAAAAAACCATTTTATATGGCAAGGAGTGGGAAGTGAGCATCACTTACCAGGTACTGAGGGAAAGGAATCCACGGAATTGCAATGATACTGCCTAATTGTGTTTCTTTTTTTTTTTTTTTCATTTCGCAGTGTTCCTACACTTCCCATAGGAAGTTGAAATCCTCTCTATCGAGGAAATGGTTTCATTTTTTATTATTTTACACGTGGAAGAAGTGTCGCACAAAACTAAGGAAGAGTGAGCTAGAGGAAAAATTTGAACAATTTTCCTGTCTCGTAAACCTCCAGGTGCACAAGCACACCTTAAAAGGCACATTTGTATAATGGGGATTCCACTATCTGCGGAATTCCGTTTCATATTGGTGGAGAATCCCACTCTCCAACCCACCATTGGATTTTGTTTTCCTCTCAATTGCAAAAAATTAGGCCAGACTGTCTTTTCTTGGCAAAGTATCATTGCACCAAACTGTGGAAAATTGAGTTACAGGGATAACCAAAGTCGTTTTCTCTATTTTGGAACTCTCGAGTTATGCAAATGTGCCTTTTCTATTGAATTCTTAGCTACTTCTAGTAAAATGGGTTATAAAGAAGGATTACTATTATAAAGTTGCAGAGTGAAAGATATAAGATGGAGGTTTAGTTGGGACACTCATTTTCCTATGACTGATTTACTAGGGCAATCTAGAAAAGGGGAGCTTATTTGATGGCCCTTTGTGGATATTTATTCACCCTTTACTCCTTCAAGTTATCCTATTTGATAATAAGATGTTGTTTAGAAAGTAAAATCCCTAAAAATTCAATAACGAGCAAACAATGGCCTTCTGGTTCTGTTAGGATTTTGAGTGTTGGCTAAATTCATGGGTTGGACAAAACTCTGGGTCTTTTGAGTCGTATGTTTTATTTAGAAAAGGACTCTAAAGATGGAAGACCAAAAGGGACTGCTCAAGGAAGATAGCTTCAGGACTTGTGCCATGGAGTCTCATTTTATCAACACATGAGGAGTATCTTATCATGATGACATCACATGAGTTAAATTTCCATATCATGACACGTTGTGGACTCTTTGCATTTTTTTTATATAGGGTGTTTCATGGTGACATCACAAGGCCAAGTTAATTTACATGTGTCATCATCATATGGCCGCTTTTGAGTTTTTGACATCACATGGGAATTAAAGAAATAAAAGGAGAGCTTCAGATGATTCAAACTGCTTGCAAAGCTACCGAAACAGACAGCGCAGTCGCCTGACAGTGTTTTAATTTGCTGAAACAGAACCTCATCCGCTCGAGCGAACAAGGCGCACAGAGTTCGGGAAAATTGGAAAATGTTATTCTAATTGTGCTCAAATTGATGGTTTCAATCCTAATCAAGTTAGGCAACCTTAAGCACGACCTAAGGGCTATATAAAGGACTCAAGGGCTATTCTACACCTCACCTCTCAAAGTGCTGAGTTAGAGATTTGATTGAGAGAATTCTTTTCTAGAGATTTATTAAGAAGTTGTGCTGCCAAGTTTTCTAGAGCCTGTTCTTCTGCGTCCTTTGTAGAAGATTGTTTTCCTGCGTAAAAGATTTGAGGAGTCAAGTGCTGGATTGAGTCTGTTGCAATCAACGGTGTGAAGTCGTTGAAGCGTGAAGTGATACAAGGTAACTTCAGTCCTTAGGTAGGGGATGTCTGGAAAGGAAATATGAGTTTCTTGTAATTGCGAGATTCATAGTGCTTGATTAATGATCTAGGTTAGATCGGTGGTTTTTTACCCGGTTAGGATTTTCCACCTTAATTTTGGTGTCATTGTGGTGTGTGCTTGTTGATTTTATTTCCGCTGCATATTGTTTATTTATGCACACTATTGGATTAATTGTTTGAGTAGACCAATCTAGAGATCGGGAACCCTTTAAAAAATCTTCAGGTTCAACTAAACTAAAAAAGGACGCTTTTGTTGCTTCGAGGTTTTTTGATATGCTCTAATTTTTAAACATGTTGAGTATGGTGCAGTATAAATTAACTGTTCAAAAAGAGAGAAAGAAAAGAGAGAATATGATGGTGTGTTTCATCTTATCATATCTATTTTCACAAGCTTGTTTCTAACCGCTGTTTAAATTGTCTTTATATATCGTATTGTATTGCAGTCACTCTGTAAAATTGAAAAGTCTTACCTATATTGGTTTTCAAATCCTCACTAATTGTTATTTTATATTTATATATAGAGATTATTTTCTTGTTGGTTGTTTGAAGCTCACATCATTGAAGAAGTGAGAGACTTGATTAGATTATAGACAAATCAGTGGATTAAAAGGACAATCAAGGTAGGCTAGCTGTCACAACCCCCTTGATCATTGAAGTGATATTAGCATGATTACCTATCTACTAAGAGTGCAACTTAGTTTGGGTTGGGCTAAACTAGACGCTGAGCAAAATATAATTAATTTCACTTTGAGCTGAAGCCAACTTACCAAAATTCTTATAACCTAATGGTCCTGACCTAATCAAGCGAAATCTTCAAAAAGGGTCAAGTCAGGTCGACTTGGTCAACTCATGAGTTAGATTTCTTTCATAAATTTTCTTTGTGTTTCAAATCCCTCCTGTTATTTTGTAGAGGAATCCTAATCCCTTGTCAGAGGCAACAACAAATTTAAGTCCTGCCATCTAATTTATCTTTTCTATGACAAGATTTTTCAAAACCCTTGATCATTGAAGTGATGTCAGTTGTGAACTAGTTGTTATAGATCAACCTCGTAATCGTCTTCCCTTTCTCTATTGTTTTTTTACTCTTAATTTTCTTTCTTTATAGGGACTTATACTATTTATAGGAGCACAAAACCAGTGGTAATGATTTGTATGCCTTGCTCATCAAAGGCATACAATCATCATGGTTAGGGAACACAATTTTGACTCTTTGCTACAGATTTTGCTTCATTTGAACACAATAACAAACATAGATATGGTTCATTTTCAACAGATTTTTCTTTACTCTAAGTTCAAAAATCTTTCCATAGATTTCATAAATTGAATGGAATAAATGTACCAATCCCCCATATCCCCAATTCATTGTAATTGATGGTTTTTTTTTTCTGCTGCTGATTTATTAGACCAATAATAAGTAAAGAACAATATCAAATATTCTTCTACAAATGCTATTTATTATATAACCACAATTTTCTGGCATAATGGTGTTGAATTGATATTCTGCAGATGGGTTGAATCAAATCAAAGGACTAAAAGTGGATGTGGCTTGAGTAGAGACCAATATAGTTAGTAAATTAAGGTAGAGACCAAAAGTGGATATAACTCTTAAGGTAGGACTAATCTATTTGGCCTGTTTACTCTCTGTTGAAAACTAACTTAGCCTCCTGCGGCACTACACTAAGAAATCAAGAATGAAACTCTTGTAATATTTGATATTTAGGATTTCTTATCCTTCTTGCTAATGTGGCTATGCTATGTGGTTGGCTAAGTGAAGCTGTCTCACTGTGTGACATTAACTCATGTTACATAAGATTGAGACAATTAATAAGAAGTGTCAGAAAACAAACAAAAAGATGACGAAGAAGGTTAGTTTAAGAGTTTTATTTTTAAAATCATATAAACATAGAATTAAATTATTCACAATCTAATTGAAATCAAATTATGCATGTGCAGGGTACGACGGTGGTCGATCATGGAGATATTATAACACATCCCATGGGATTAGACCAGACCATCGCACAAGAGACTGTGAATTTAACTGTAAGAACATTTGCCCCCAATTTATGAAGTGTTGTTGTAAGGTCTGTGACGTTACTGGGTCAATTGGGCCCAAAACCCAGCCCGTTGACCCGTTTAATTTGTTATTATTTTATTTAATTGTATTTTAGATATTTAAGTGGGTTTAGATCATGAGCGAGTTTCTTTTAGCATTAGATTAGTATCTGCGAAGTCTTGTTCGATTCCGAGTTCGTTAGGTCATAGCAGGGGGTAGTTTGCAATTTAGGGAAAATTGAGTGTTTTTCGAAAATATTCCAAACACCATGATTTTTGGGTTCGTTGGAAAGGTCTCGTCGTTCTGATGATTTTTATCTCTTGACTCGTCGCGATCTGACGATCAAAAACCTTTCAAGTGGTCCATTCTTTCACCGGACCCACTTAAGGGGTAAATTGGTCTTTTCCTCTCTGTTGTCTTCTTAAGCGAATGTTTGCCCTAATTTCATTTCGTTCTCTGCGACGAAGTAACCCAGCAACCTTTTTCTTCTTCCTCTTTCTTTCTCAAGCCCAGAACTTCGCCTTAGAAGATCCAACTCGAAGATTCGATCCGTTAAATGTCTTTCTCTCGATCTCCTCTTGCTTCCGGTATCAATCTGGTAAGGTTTCCAGTAACTTCATCTTTTCAATCATTTTCCTTTTGGTTTAGATTTAGGTCTGATCTTAATTCTTTTCCTTCCTATCTTCTTCTTGGCTCCCTAGATTTCGATTTATCGGGTTAGATCGTGAATCTTGCGGTAGAAAAGTCTCTCCTCAAATCTCACCTAATTATTTCATCTTCTGACATTGAGGCAAGTAGATATGCATTTCATAATATATATGTCTGTATTGTTTTTATTGATCTGGCTATGATTCTTGTTAGATTTCCCTTAATTCCAAGCCTGTTTTGATATAAATTTAGGTTTCACTTGTTAGGTTAGATTTGTGGAATAAAATGATTAAATTATTGAATTGATAACACTAGGATGTTTTAAATTGTTAGAAATGATGTCATGTGATTGATGGATTGAATGGGGAGCAAGGAGGCTCAGTTTCTGTAGGTTAGCCATTGATTGGCCGGAGGAAAAAGGGAGCAGAAACCCATTTGCGGGCTTCAGGTTCGCTGTCCGATCGATCGGTCGCCCTGTGCGATCGATAGGACAGTGAACAGTCCTCCAACTGTGAGCGATCACAGTCTGATCGATCGGTCACACAGTCTGATCGATCGGTCTGTGAAAGCTCTCAGTTAACTGGGAGGTGCCCAGTGCCGATCGATCGGTCACACAGTCCAATCGATCAGACTGTGCACTAACTGAGAGGTGTTCAGTGCCAATCGATCGCACCTTCGGTACGATCGATCGGAGGGTGCATGGTCACTGAAACTTCGAAGGCTTGTAACTTTTAATCCGCCCGTTGGATTATTACGTATAATATACCGTTGGAAAGCCCTAGAGACGGAGAATCCAATAGATCTAGTTTCATTACGATCTGAGATCGGGAAGTGATGTAATTATTGAATCAAGTATTCAACTCTTGTAATTTAAAAAAGAGACTGTTTAACTTAGGTATGGCCTTAGATGTTGGAAACCATTAAACTTATTCTCACTTGACCATTAAAATGGGATTGAAATCGAAGCACATGGCTTGGTGTCTTCGATGGGTTATCTAGGTATTCGTGCATTACACGTAGCGTAACCGAATGCAGATGGAGTTGAATTGAATGATGCTCCACATGATTGTACACCAAGGGATTTTACTAAAAGCATCATTGATCCAATTTCCACATGTACTCCGTTAGAATACGTGGAATACAGGGATGACACCACTTGCCTAGGATTGGATTGTAACATCTCCTTGACTTTTGACTTGTATCCGTTGTTTATGTTCCTCGTACATTCTTGGCATAAAATACTTAATTATATATGAAACATAAATTCTTATAGAATTTAGGACTTGGACCTGACTTAGAGTGTACCTTAGGAAACCGTGTCTTGTTTTGATGAACATGACTGGCTAGTAATGGAAGGGATTATCTCGTGTTGCTTGTCTTGTGATGTCTTGAATAAGATAATCCCTATGATCTGGTCTTGTACTTGGAACTCGCCAGACCTGCTTGTCTTGTTGTCCTTGTGTCAAAACCACTCTGTTATTGTTTGCATATCATGGCCATCTACAGTTTGGGGTTTAATGACAAACCGGTTACTCGGTTGTCGGAGTGGGCAGTCGGCGTAGGACGACGTCCATGGCGTTGAATAGCTGGGAGCGGGCTACGACCGTGCTGTTATTCCCAGGACAGGGAGCTAGGATCCCACTGGAGCCGGACTTTGGTATCAGTAGTCCAAACGGGATTGTTACTAGTACCCCGGGAGGTGGCCTTGGACATCCTTGAAGTCTCCCTCTTGTTCTTGTTTTGCATTGCATGGATAGTGGTTATTGTTAGATGGTTGCTAGGATTCCTATAATTATTTCTATGGAGTTTATTCTTGCTTTATGCCTAGCTTCGCATTCCTTGTATTCACATGATTACTACTTGTCATTAATTTATATTTGATGCATGTCGTGTTTATTATGTTTTGCTTATCTATTGCTCAACATGTCGTTGACTCTGTTCCTTGGTGTGCAGACACATCAGGTGAGTACTACTTCGAGGAGCAAGCCGATGAGGAGATCCCAGAGGATCTCCATTCAGCTGAGGAGGCACGAGAGTGGCGTGCCGATGACGTAGAGTAGCGTCATCACTTCGGGCACGAGAGAGATATATTGGGTTTTTATTAGATTATTCTTTATTCATTTATTTCTCTCGTTGGACCTTTCTTACATTATTGACTTCTGTTCGTTTATTGGCCTTGTATCTTGGGATGGCCAATGTAATAAATAACTTGATTCTTAGTTTTGTTTATTCTTTCTTGCAACTTTAATTTAATGAGATTCATATTCATTGCTTGAGATTCCATATGCCTAGAGTTCTAAGAACTCAATGTTTACTGTATTAAAAGAGGCTTGAAATATTTTATCCTCACCGCGGACTTACGATCCGTGGGCCCAAAGGACAAAAAATCTAATTAGTCCTAAAATTCACTCTCCGGATCCGGTTATTTCTTTAATCGGGTTCGGGGGACGTGACAGTTATGCTTGACTTTATTGCATATGGCCTCATATACTTTATGCATGTGCAGGTCTCGGCCAAAGATCTTGAATTGAACCTTTAAGAAGATCTATCATAATGAAATATGTGAAGAATATCACTTGGAGCCTTTGTAGGGTGTTATCTTTTAAGATTCACTGGGATCACTTGGAATGCTACCCCGTTCAAGTTGTTGTCACTTTAGATATATTTGTATTTGTTGGATTTTGTTGGATATGTTGCCTAGCCTAAATTAAGTCGTATGATTGCTAAGGTTACTGTCCTAACATGTAGACATTACACTCTATTCGGCGACTCTTTGTTGTTGCTTTGTATTTAAGTGGGTGTTTGGAAGACACAGTTGCAATTTAGTTGCTATTTGATTCAAGTTTCTCTTTGGAGGATGTATATTTGCTCTTTGTAGCATGAATAACATTGTGAATTCTCAATTGATAAGGCCATGTTGATTTTTTTGTTGTCTGGCCAAGGGCAATTTTGTTGTCTAGCCAATAGAAATTTTATCTATCAGTGGGGTTAGTACAAACTACAAAGGGTGCCATAAAAATAACCATGGACTGTTTGGGGAAGCCATGTTTCTGCATGTTTGTGTTAACCAGGTTGAAAAAGTTCCTAAGTTGAAAACATCGCAAACGTGATCATAATTAACTGAAAAACAACAGATTTTAAGTTCATAGTATGGACATGGAAATCCCCAAATCTCGGCCAAAAAACCCCTCAGGAAGTGGGCCAACAAGTGCCCTAAACCGGGGTACTCAGCCATGTTTCTGCATGTTTGTGTTAACTGAGATGCAAAAGTGCGCGGTTTGAAATGCAGGCAACCGTGATCGTAATTAAGTGAAAAATTGTAGATTTTAAGATCATGATATGGACTTGGAAATCCCCAAATCTTAGCAAAAAAAAACCCTCAGGAAGTGGGCTAAAAAGTTTCCTAAACAGGGGTACTCAGCAAGGTTTCTGCAGATTTTCTTAATCGAGTTGCAAAAGTGCGCGGTTTGAAACGCAGGCAACCGTGATCGTAATTAAGTGAAAAATAGCAGATTTTAAGTTCATAATATGGTCTTGGAAATCCCCAAGTCTCAGCAAAAAAAAAAACCCTCGGAAAGTGGGCTAAAAAGTATCCTAAACTGGGGTACTCAGCAATTGTAGGGATTTTCATATCTGAAATCATTCTAGGTTTATCGATCACTTTCTAGTAGTTCTATTTTTAATTTTCTCTTCAAATGGAATTGACGAGAATACTTGCCTCTTGGGCCTCTTCAGACAAAATCTCACAAGATTCAATATGCCACTAATCAAAGTTAAAAAAAATACATTTGGAGCCTGTCATTTCACCTATCAACCAACCCCTTACATAATAGTAGCACCCTGTTATAAAGTCATTGTCATTTGGAGCCTTTCTCATTGTTTATGCACCCCCATTATAAAGTCATTTTCATTTTGTTGTTGGAGACAAAAATTTGGGAAGAACCTATAAATAATTGCAATGATATTGTTATCAGAAGATTTTAAAAACTAGAATTAGAGTGAAATCGTGAGTCTTTCTTATTGTTTATGCATCTCAATATAAAGTCACCATTATCTTCTTGTTGGACACAAAAAATGGATGAATAAACTATAGGTGATGGTAACAATATCGTTATCAAAGAAAAATGAGATGTGCAATTAGAAGCTCTCGGATACCCGGAAGACTTTAGCAACCTGCATCAACCTTCCAATTCACAAGCAATTATTTGACGCACCTGCATCAACCTTCCCTCCAGACAATTTCTCGCTTCAACCAATCCACAATCAAAACTAAGCATGCTTCTTTATAACCCATATCAGGATGGTTCCTTCAGCATAATCGATCACAACCTTCCAACCAAGTTTCAGTCACAATCACACGTCTCTCTTTCATTGGAATTTATGGACATTTATAACCTTTATAATGATAAGAGGGGAATATGCCTTTTCCATTTATTTATTTTGTTCTTTGAAATTGAAATTTGCAATTGAAGGTCTATATTGTCTCCTGCAAACTCTAAAAAAGGAGAAATAGAGAAACAAGAACCAACCAATTTTAATGAATATGAGAGTTAAATTCTATATTGAAATATATTTTTTTGGAAAATGCCTGCAAATGCACCTCTAACCAACAAACTCTTATTCGTATGCTTACCAAATAATATTTTTTCAAATAGAGTGCTTGCTAAATTATCTATGCTCAATAACATAGCAAAATACATTATCTAAATTAATGTAGTTTTGAAGTATTGTATAAGCTGAATTTTCATTCTATGAGGTCAGACGCCCTTATTTTTAGACTTTAATCACCGAAGCATTAGCAATTAAAGTTGATTTTGAGCTATAATTTACAACCTTAAAAGACTCATATCTAACCTTTTTTTTTTATTTTTTATTATCTTTGCTTTACAAGAGATTTGAACACCTAACCAATTGAACAGCAGCCAAAGAGATCCACATCCAAAGACCACAAAGGAACAATAGAGTATGTGCTTCTATTCTTATTCATAGAACCATTGACCAGAGTATATCTAAGATAAGAGAAAAGTTTGGGTGGACCCAAAACCTGTGTGAATCCGGATCTCAGTTTATCAATTGAAACCTAAATTGAGTTCCATGTCTGAACTTGTTTATAAATCAGAACCTAAAACAAGTTCCAAACCCTATCTTTTAAGGATCAGAACCTCTGGATAATCGGAAAAAAAATTATTTACATCCCTAATTGCCCCCTTTAACAAGAATCAATTAAAAAATTTCTTTTACTTTGCAAAAAAAGGCCCTCACCAAACTGAACGGTAGTGCGTGCCCCAGAAAAAACTGGATCATTTTCTTATAACTGAATCCTCTGGATTACACATAATCCTATAATTATAATTATATTATTTATTATTATACATTTTTCTATAATATTATAATATCTTGTAATTATTACTCACATACTCGTGTTTATATATTGAACCAGACCTAATTAACAGTCTCGGCCAAAGAAACAGTGAATAATTGAATTTTCTGGATAGGGTCGTCCTATGATTAACTAGAAAATTAAACGTCTATTGAGCTACTTGCAAAATGACAATCATATTATTTCATGAGATGCTCACTGTCACAACCATGACCTTTTTGACCCAATGGGACTATTTCCCAGGGGGCGCACGCATAAAAATACGGAACAAATCCATGTCTTATGCCACTCCTCCAACTCCCACGTACATCTATCTTTTGCCTTACCCATTTCACAAGACTTTTTTCCTGTAAAAGCTCAAACCCTTGACAAATAATTAACATAAATGCCATGCATAACCCATTTCACTAAATCCTCCGAAACCTAAACAACCATGAATTGAAAGTTCAAGTCAAGTTACCAAAATACAAATAAATAAATAAAAACATCTTCAATCAATTTCATCTATCTTTTACCTTACCCAAGACAGACTTGGTTCCATATACGAGCTCAAACCCTTTAGTATCAACCCAGATCTGTCTAACATGTTCTTTGCAGTTGCTAAATTCTCTACTAAATCCTTTTGTTTCATGAGAATAGAAAACTGGATCATTGCAGTTCCTTTGAAATGCAAGAAAATAAATCTAGTTCTCCTTTTCTCCCAGTGTCGCAAGTGTAGAAAGAGATGTCAATCGATCGAGAAACAACACATTGTCCCCTAAACTTTTTATCTCAATCCATACCCACAAATCGTGGTCCAGTTGAAAAACTTGAATTTGATGATTGTCATGATGAAATATTGATAGAAGCTCTCCTTCAGACTCCACTAAATAACAGTGATGGTTGCCCGAACTAAGAAATTTCGGTTTTTTAACATGTTGTGTCATACTACTGGTGTACATAAAGATGGCTAAAGTACCTCTGGTATTTAGATAATAAAAGTCCCTGTTAAACTAAATGAGGTTGTTATAAGCCTGCTGATCTTCAAAAAGATCTTTAAAAAGATGTTGAAAAAATCTTCAGAATGAAAAAGACGTCTGCGTGACCTTTTCAACCATTTCCAATTCTCGTCCCTCTGACTACATATATGGATGGTTACATATTGGTAGGTGGTTAAATAATCATATGGGGGTGCATAATGGTATGTCCTTCCCAAAATGAGAAAAACAACGTAGTCTTGAGAAGTAGGTGGTGACGAAAATGATATGAGAAAAGCTCCTTCGTCACAGGACATTTTGGGTAGGCTGATCTCCTCACTGGTGAATGGGTTAATGAAGAACATTGTGACAGGTTATTCCGAGACAGCAGCAACCAACCATCTTTAGAATAATGAAATGTTGCATCTAACAATTCTGGGATGCTGAGGGCAACATAGATTCTTAAATGATGTATCAAAGAACTTGATTTTCCTATCTTCTATGAATAAAAGTAATGGTGTTTGAGGAGACCAGGCTGAAGGGACAGCCCTTCGCCATGACTTGCAAGTAGAAGACATATGAGAATAATCTGCTAGAGACAAAGACTCTGTGACCAACATTAGAAGATCCAATGGGAGATCTAACCATTTTTCATTTTCTAAAACCATAAAACTTCCTTGCTTTGAATCTTTGGCTAGTGTCTTCTCTTCCACAACACTTATTTCTTCGTCATCCATAAATAACATTCTTCCTACAGGTAAGACAAATGGACATGAAGTTCCAAGAGGGTTGATCACAAATCAACTCTAATGGTAAATAAATCCCTATACAGATTTCAATATGGATTTGCGGAAGAAGGAAAGAAAAGTTAATCAATCAATCACACAGATAGACACTTCAATTTTATACGTGGAAAAACCCTGAATAGGGAAAAAACCACGGGACCTCACCCTGGTCCGAAAATGATCAAAGCACTAATAAAAACGAAGGTTACAAGATACTCACTACCCCTTTACAGTTGAACACAACCTAAGATTGTAGTAAATCTAGTCGGCGAACACGCCGTTCACCTTCTCTAACACTTCGATCTCCACGCCTTGAATAAGGCGAATCAGCAAGTATGTTGAGGATGAGTCTCCAGATGATGAAGGCTTCAACACAGATTTTCACAAAGGCTCTTTGGAGGTGAGCAATCTCTCTAGGCTCTAGGAATAGTCTAGGGTATTGAAATAAGAGAGAGAGGCATTTCTTCTGAGGCTTAAACCTTAAAAGGACCTTTTGAAATGAATGGGATAGGTTTCATTTGAAATGGATAGAGATTGGACGAAAAGAGATCCAAACAAATAGGCTGGGATTCACCGCTGTCCGATCGATCGGACTGTAAATATCTGAGAGCATTTCAGGTCCGATCGATCGGCCAATGAGTCCGATCGATCGGACTGTAAATAACTGAGAGCGATTCAGAGCCGATCGATCGGCCAAAGGGTCCGATCGATCAGACTGTATAGCACAGTATGCTCTGCCTGATCTGCCTGATGAATCCGATTGATGAGTCTTCAAAATTCTTCGTCTTCAGATTTCTTCCATCATGAAGTTACGGTCCAATCTACAAATTGTAAAATTACATTTATTCCCATGTTTTGTCCAACCACATGAAGTAGCAAGCTCTCAAAGACTTACAATCTCCCCCTTTTGGCAATTCATGGACAAAACATCTAATACATGAAATCTACCCAAAATCTATTTAAAGAAAAATCTTCAGCTTCATCTTGATAATACCTAAAGATCCTCTCACAACCAATCTTGACAAAAGATCATGATTAAATCATATGTAAGATAATAACACACACATAAATCATAGACCCACTCACTCCCCCCTTTTTGGACATAAATTGGCAAGGATAAGCAAAGTTCTATTAGCCGAATGATGCAAATGGTGTTACAAAATGATGCATCAAGATTAATCCACAAAGCACAAGGATAGGAACAACATAAAAACAAGAAAGCAACTAGATAATCAGTGCATGTCTAAAAGTCCGAGACCATCAACTACTGCGGAGGAGGAAAACGATGAAGGAGAGTATCAAGTTTGCCTTCGATTCTGTTACTGCCAAGGTGCAGCTGCTCCATCTGAACAAACACTTCTTTAAATTGAAAATCCATGCGATGTTCAAGCAATTCAATTGGAGTCTATTGATCAAATAAGCGGTTCTTAAAGTCCTGAAGGTAAGGTGGCATTTGTGACTCATACTAAGGATCAACATCTCTTTCAGCACCCTGATCCTGATCTTCTTCACCACTATCCTCGACATGGGAGGTAGACTGGCTGATAGTGCGATATGTAATTGGCCCTCTCCCTTTCACAACGCTATCATATGGGCCGATAGCGATACCATGAGAAAGAAGAATCCTATAAACAAGGATCCCAAATGGAAGAGAAGTAGTGGAAGCACTCTGAAGAGCAGCCAGCATATGCTTGAAAATAGTAAGAGGAATATCAATGTGCTGCTCTGATACCAATTGAAGTTCCAAGAGGGTTGATCACAAATCAACTCTAATGGTAAATAAATCCCTATACAGATTTCAATATGGATTTGAGAAGAAGGAAAGAAAAGTTAATCAATCAATCACACAGATAGACACTTCAATTTTATACGTGGAAAAACCCTGAATAGGGAAAAAACCACGGGACCTCACCTTAGTCCGAAAATGATCAAAGCACTAATAAAAACGAAGGTCACAAGATACTCACTGCCCCTTTACAGTTGAACACAACCTAAGATTGTAGTAAATCTAGTCGGCCAACACGCTGTTCACCTTCTCCAACACTTCGATCTCCACGCCTTGAATAAGGCGAATCAGCAAGTATGTTGAGGATGAGTCTCCAGATGATGAGGGCTTCAGCACAGATTTTCACAAAGGCTCTCTGGAGGTGAGCAATCTCTCTAGGCTCTAGGAATAGTCTAGGGTATTGAAATAAGAGAGAGAGGCATTTCTTCTGAGGCTTAAACCTTAAAAGGACTTTTTGAAACGAATGGGATAGGTTTCATTTGAAATGGATAGAGATTGGACGAAAAGAGATCCAAACAAATAGACTGGGATTCGCCGCTGTCCGATCGATCGGACTTAAGGTCCGATCGATCGGACTGTAAATAACTGAGAGCATTTCAGGTCCGATCGATCGGCCAATGAGTCCGATCGACCGGACTGTAAATAACTGAGAGCGATTCAGAACCGATCGATCGGCCAAAGGGTCCGATCGATCGGACTGCATAGCATAGTATGCTCTGCTTGATCTGCCTGATGAATCCAATTGATGAGTCTTCGAAATTCTTCATCTTCGGGTTTCTTCCATCATGAATTACGGTCCAATCTATAAATTGTAAAATTACATTTATTCCCATGTATTGTCCAACCACATGAAGTAGCCAACTCTCAAAAACTTACAGGACAACAATGTGAGAGAGAGAGATTCTCAATCCATATGACAAGTGTAAAATTGCATTTGTTTTTCATACCAATTGTTATATATAGCATTGTGCAATAATGATTATAGCTTAATGAATCTTAAAAGGACATTAAACATTAATATATATTGTAATTTTAAAGAGTATTTAGATATAAACCATAATTGTTGGTAATAGACATGTTTCTCAACAATAATTCTCAGTAGGAAGGGGAGTTGACTCCTGTTTGCACACAAAGCAGTATCTTAAAAATTGATTGTAAGCACAAGTTTTAACAAAAAAATATATGCTAAAGCACATTCTCATTGATTTTGGAAACGTGTTCCATTTCTACAAATGTTGTGCGATGGGAATATGAATCCTAACCCACCCATTCATGTTAAATGGACAGCCATATATTCATTCACATTCAAATATGCTAGTGATGTTTTGAACATCTATAAATCCTCATCCAATAGGAGCAGATAGATGCTTATAATCTTGTCCTAAAAGGGAATTTAACAAAAAAATTATCGTTAAACTCTGATTAAACATATATGGGTACAAAGATATAAAAATGACAGATTCGGGTACTGATGTACATTTTTTTGACATAATTACCCCTCTAGCAAAATGTTACCTCCACTCTCTTAATCTCCTCATTTGGATCGTTTGGTGAGGGTGTTAGAGAGATGGAGAGAGACTTAGAGAGATGAAAGCCTAATGTGAGGGTGGTGAGATGGGTTTGGTGGACCGGATTAATGGAGAAGAAGAAGAAGAAAGTGAGACGGTGATGGTGGCTGAAAAATGAGACTAAATGTGGTGAGTTGAAAGTGTTTGGTTGGAGAAATTAAACATTGGAATGATGCCAAACAAGACCTAAAACTTCAAAAGAAGAATAAACAAATGGGGAAGAAAAAGAACAATTGGAAATTCAAAAAAGAACTAGAATGGACCAAACCCCATAAATCACACTTACTACCCATTCAAACCCACCAAGCCCAAACAACTTATTTGAGCACACCATCACCCTTCATCAACCGACCCACACAGCAGCCGCTGCACAACACCAACTCCAACTCGATTATCACAACATATCATCTCCATCTGACACCCTACTCACTCACTCTACCAACACAAAACTGGGAATAACATAGGTACAATGCCAAACATGCCATAAGTTTTCCACTGCAAGGAGTTTTACTCTATTTAGGGGCTGATTGTGTCTAAAACTGAATTCGTCTGAATTCATGGTAGTAAAATGGATTCCAAACAAGGGATATTATAGATGGATGATAGATATAACTTAGATGAGACCCTAACTTCCCTAGGAATTGATTTACTAGGCTGATGGTTGGGTATTCATTTTTCATGATGGGAATATCATTTGATGGCTATTTGTAGACCTTGACCTTCATTTCTTCAAGGCCAACGGATCTTTTTTGGGAAAATCTCAAAATAGGGCTCAAGTTTTGCCTAGTTTTCAAGTTAGAACAAAAACAAACTCACATTAAGAGGTCTTAAGTTCTCTATTTATACTTCAAATCAGGATATCCACGAGAGTATGAGTTGAGAGCTGCTAATGCCACATACCAAGCTTCTCCTTCCACATCCCTTTTTTGCATGACCAATATATCCCTGTGAAAAATTACCTTAAAGGACATCTATCAAAAGTCTCTCCTTCCCAACTTCTTTCTACACTCACCCACCCCCACCCCCACCCCAACCCCCCAGCCCAGCCACCATTGTCCCCTCCGGTAGCACTGCCGGAGGGGGAGAGGGACAGGGAGAGAAGGCGACGGTCAGGGCAGACAAAGGGGGAGAGAGAGGGGGGGATAGATTGGGATAGGGAGAGAGGGCAACAGCCGGAGGCAGTGGGAGGTAGAGGGAGGGAGAAAGAGGGAAATATGGATGGAAAGGGAAAGAGAGAGAGATAGGGATAGGGGGCGGCGGTAGGGGGAGAAGGACAGACAGCGAAAAGGAAAGCGAAAGTGGGAGAGAGGTGTTAGAGTGTTTATTTTGTTGCAATTTGATTGGATGCATTCATTGTCATAACTTGACCTCACTCTCATTCATGTTCTCCTTCTTAGGAACCTCTTGCATATCTTTCTTTCATAAACTTTGTCTTTATTTGAAAAGCCTCTTGCATTTCTGTTTGTATAGTCTGTCGGTCAGACTGTCGGCTCATGTCGGTTAGCCGATACAAGAACTGAGTCCAACCGATGGCTCCATCAGTTCCTTTTCCAGAGAGCTACATTTTCAAATCCTCTCTGTCGGTCAGCTTCTTGGTTCCCATCGGTCAACCGACAGTGCATGAATTGTAAGACCGAGAGCTCGTCGGTTCCAAAAACAGACAGCAACTTTTTCAACAAATTTGTGCTATCGGTTCCTGTGTCGGTTCCGTGTCGGTCGACCGATCTTATCGGTCAAACCGCCAAGTGTTTCTTGGTCAGCAATTTTTTCAAAATTATAGCCGTTGGCTTGTGACCGTTAGGCTGTCGGTTGACCGACACCAAGTTGTCGGCTAGGCGATAGCTATCCGTTGGGAGCACTTTTTCTATAAAAAGTGACTTTCTCTTTAGGGAAAGTTGCTGAATTTTTGAGAGCTTTTTAGCCCAAAGGAGAGGAACTTTTCAAGAGCTTTTCAAAAGGGATTATGGAGGCATTACAACTTTTCAATCTTTGATCCTTAAGATGGGTGTGCTTTCTAAATCTTTACTTCTATTTCATGCTTAGATTTTTCATCTTTGTTTTCTTTTAAGCATGATCAAATTGTTAGCCCTCTTTTTAAGATGTTGTTCTCTTTTCATAACATGCTTTGATCTTTGAAAACCTTTAGCATTATGAAATCAACATATGTCTTTTCATTCACATGAGTTTTTGAACATTAACTTTCAAATCTATTATTTCAAGTTTGATCTTTTGAAAAAGAAAAACATGTGTTGAGTAATTCAACTCTTTCTCTTACATATGATTATCATCTTTTGTATCATTTGAAGTTTCATCCTTTTAAAAGAGAAAGAGTGTTTTCTAGTCCATGCATTAGTCATAAACATTATCATTCATATGCATGCTCTAGTAGTTGAGTTATCATTGTCTATTCAGCCTATCTAGAGGTAAACCATTGTGTTCAATTTGTTATCTTATCCATGCATAAATAGGCATTTTACTTAAGAGAAAAATCAATGTTGTAAAGGTTGGTGTTTAGCCTTAAAAAGCACTTGTTGTGATGTAAAGGTTTATGTTTATCCTAGAAAAGCATAGTGATGAGGTTGTAAGGTTTGAGGTGATCCTAAACCTTGAATGGATTAGTGAAATCCGGTAAGGGTACCGGGAGTGGATGTAGGCAATTTGGCCGAACCACTATAATTGGTTGTGTTATGGTGATTTATGTTTTCCCTTTTTTTTATGATAATTGGCTTTATGGTTGGGTGTGAGATTGAATAGAGTCTGTTGTTGTCTTTTGATTTTGAATGTACAACTTAGAATCTCTCTCTCTTCTCAAGCTAATTTACCATCATCAAAGCATAAGTCACCTAAAAATCAAAATGTTTAGAAGTGGTCTAAATTTTAGTAGCATCCTATTCACCCCCCCCCCCCCCCCTCGGATTCGATCTTGGTCTTTCAATTGATATCAGAGCCAAGTTGGTCTGGTTTAGGTCTTACAGCCTAGAGTTGAATCCTAGTGAGTGTTTTTCTTTTGTTGCCACTATGCAATCTCATTTGGGTGAGGGCAATGCCACAAATAGACCACCTTTGTTTAATGGAACACACTATAGGTATTGGAAAATTAGGATACAAGTGTTCTTAGAATCTCAAAGCTTAGATGTGTGGAACATCATTGAAGAAGGCTATCATCTCCCCACTGCCACAGAAAAGGATTCTGAAGGTAATATCATATCCTTAACTCTCAAACCTAAGAGTGCTTGGACTCAAGGTGAAAAGGATAGAGCTAATCTGAATGCTAAAGCAAAAAACTCTCTATATTGTGCTTTATCTCAAGAGGAATTCAATAGAGTTGTTAATTGCAACACGGCTAAGGAAGTGTGGGACACCCTAGAGACCACCCATGAAGATACAGATCAGGTCAAGATAGCCAAAATTCAAATGTTGACCTCTAAATTAGAAGATATTAAAATGCTGGAAGAAGAAACATTTGATGAGTTCTACACAAAATTATGGAATTAATCAGCTCTCTTATAGGACTAGGAGAAAAGATGGATGAATCTAAAACTGTGAGAAAAATTTTAAGATCTCTTCCTAAAAGATCCAAACCCAAGATTATTGCCATAACAGAGAGTAAAAATGTGGACCAAATCAAAATTGAAGAACTAAGAGGAAATCTTCTCACATATGAACTAGATTTTGAAGTTAAAGATAAAAAGAAAGCAGTTGCTCTTTCCTCTCAATCTAATGAAAATGAAAGTGAAGATGATAGTAATGATGATAATGCTTTACTTGTCAAAAACTTTAAGAGATTCTTTAGGAATAACAAAACATTAGAAAATCTAATGAAAGCAGCAAAAGCCCTAGATTTCAAAGAAGTTCCAAAGGATCTTTTATCAAAAAGGATGTGCAATGTTACAATTGCAAGGGGTTTGGACATATTGCTCAAAATTGCTCCACTCCTAAAGAATTTGAAAGAGGGGATAAGAAAGCAAAGAAAGCATTAAACATAACGTGGGATGAGGAAGATGAAGATAGTGACAAAAATGAATCCCAAAATGATGAAGATGAAAATCCTCCTAATTGGCTTCTTATTGCTTCTATTGAAGAGATTGATGATCATAACACATTAATAGATGACACATTAGGGGAAGAGGAAACTTATGATGAAGATGAAGAAATTGAGATCCAACAAGCTTATAATGATCTATATGAAAATTCTGAGATCTTAATCAAGAAAAATAAAATGTTAAAAGAAGAATAAAAAAACTGGTTAATAAAGTAAATGTTTTAAAAGATGAATTGAAACTAACCATAAATGAAAAAATCAACTTGGAACTTAAATTCATCACCCTAACTAAAGATCTAGCTCTTGCTCAAAATCACATTCATAACCTACAATCCAAGCTTGAATCTAGTCAACTTGAAACAAACTCTCTACAATTGAAACCCAACAAAGGAAAACTCATTGTTGAAAAATTCACCTTGGGAAATAATAAGTTTTATCAAATGTTAGGCATGCATAAAATTTATGGTGATAAGAGTGGTATAGGTTTTGAAGGTTCCCCTAGCAACATGAAGAATAGCTCTCAAATATTTACTAAGAGTGTCCGCAAACCTATAGTTGAGAGAAATTATACCAATAGATGGACTTGTCATTTTTGCAATCGTAGTGGTCATTTGGTCCCTAATTGCCCATACAAAATCAGGTTATCTCTCAACAAACCCTCTAAAATACCTTTCAAATTTGTCCCCAAGACCATTCCCTATAAATCTCCTCTATCCAGTTGGATTATTAAGGGAACAAACTTTGATAGTCTCCTAGTTCAAACCGCTTTAAAAGCAAAAGAAAACCCTACTTGGTTTTTAGATAGTGGTTGTTCTAAACACATGACAGGAGACCGATCTAGATTCAGCTCTATAGTGGAATATGATGGAGGAAATGTGTCTTTTGGAGACAATAGTAAAGCTCAAATCATTGGCAAGGGAAGTGTGAAAGGAGATCAAATACCAACTCTAAAAGATGTATTTCTTATGGAAGGATTGAAACATAATCTCCTTAGCATTAGCCAATTATGTGACAAGGGAAACAAAGTTGTCTTTGACAGTCATTGATGCAAAGTGGTAAATGATAGAACTAACCAAGTTATTCTTACTGGATGAAGGACAAAAAGAAATATTTACATTATAGAAGAATGTGATGACAATGAATCTAGTGCTTGATAACTAAAGATCAAGAGAATTATTTATGGCATCAAAGGATGGGTCACATAAACTTTAAATTGATGAAAATCCTATCCAAGAATGAAATTGTGAAAGGAATTCCCAAGTTGAGTGCTGAAAAATCTGAGATCTATAAGGCGTGCCAACTGGGTAAACAAATAAAGAAGTGCTTCAAAGGTTTAAAGGATATATTGTCGTCTCGTCCTCTAGAATTAATCCACATGGACTTGATTGGACCTGCACCAATGCAAAGTGTTGGAGGAAAGAAATTTATTCTGGTTATGGTAGACGATTATGCTCGTTTTGGTTGGGTTGCTTTTCTTCATGCTAAATCAGATGCTGTAGACAATATCATAAGAATTTGTAACAAGATACAAGTGGAAAAGATTGTAAAATTCAGAAGATCAGGAGTGATCATGGAGGAGAATTTGAAAATGAAAAATTTGCCAAATTTTGTGAAAATCATGGGATTAATCATCAATTTTCAGCTCCTAAAACTCCTCAACAAAATGGAGTAGCAGAAAGAAGAAATAGAGTGATTCAAGAAATGGCTAGGACCATGCTCAATGAAAAGAATCTTACTCGTAATCTATGGGCTGAAGCTGTGAATACTGCCTGCTATCTTATATAGAGTTTATCTCACCAAGAATACCAACAACACCCCATATGAACTTTATTTTGAAAGAAAACCTAATTTGGGTTATTTGAAAGTGTTCGAAAGCAAATGTTATATTCTAAGAGATAGGGAGCAGTTGGAGAAATTTGAGCCTAAATCAGATGAAGGAGTTTTCCTAGGCTATTCTGAAAGGAGCAAAGCTTACAGAGTATTTAATCATAGAACCATGACCATATTGGAGTCAGCTCATGTTGTCATCGATGATATGAATCAAATTGGAAGAACTCTTCAAGATGATGATGAAGTTGAATTTGATACTGATCAACCAATTCCTAAAAACAAAAGTGATATCATTCCATCCAAAGCTACAGTTCCAACCAAGATTATGAAAGATCATACATTAGAGAATATTATTGGAGATATCAGTAGTGGGGTCATGACCCGGAGACAAGTTCATAATTTATGTGCTCATTACTCCTTTGTCTCTCAAATCGAGCCCAAGAATTTTTCTGAGGCTGAATCAAAATCAGAATGGATGGGAGCTATGCAAGAAGAATTGAATCAACTTAAGAAAAATGATGTTTGGGATCTTGTCCCATTACCTACAGAGAAAAATCCCATTGGCACTAAGTGGATTTACAAGAACAAATCAGATGAATCTGGAAATGTTGTGAGAAACAAGGCAAGACTAGTAGCAAAAGGATATGCCCAAATAGAAGGAATTGATTTTGAAGAAACTTTTGCTCCTGTAGCCCGTTTGGAGTCCATAAGAATCCTATTGAGTTATGCGAGTAGCATGAGAATCAAACTATTTCAGATGGATGCCAAAAGTACCTTCCTGAATGGAGAAATTGAAGAAGATGTTTATGTTATTCAACCAGAAGGCTTTGAGGACCCTCATCATCCTGAGTATGTCTACAAACTCAAGAAAGCTCTTTATGGATTAAAACAAGCACCAAGGACTTGTTATGAAAAGCTCACAAATCATCTGATTGAAAATGATTTTGATTGTGGGAAAGTTGATAAGACTCTGTTTATCAAGAAAATTGATCAAGACATTCTTGTAGCTCAAATCTATGTTGATGATATAGTGTTTGGATCCACTTCAGAAAAATTGGTTCAAGGATTTTCAGAATTAATGAGTTCCACCTTTGAGATGAGTCTAGTCGGTCCCCTGCAATTCTTCCTAGGTCTCCAAGTTAACCAAACCGAAAAAAGAATTTTTCTTAGCCAGTCCAAATTTGCCTTAGAAATCATTAAGAAGTTTGGTCTAGAATCCTCTAAGCCTAATAGCAATCCCATGGGATTTACTTTAAAACTTTGTAGTGACCTAAAAGGTACCAAAGTAGACCAAAAACTCTATCGTAGTATGATAGGAAGCCTTCTCTATCTTACTGCTAGTAGACCTGATCTCTCTTTTAGTGTTGGAATCTGTGCTAGATATCAATCGGATCCTCATGAGTCCCATCTTAAAGCTGTTAAACGTATCTTTAAATACATCAATGGGACATCTCATTATGGCATCTGGTATCCTTGTGACTCATCTTTACAATTGATTGGATACAGTGATGCTGATTGGGCAGGATCAATAGATGATAGGAAAAGCACCAGTGAATGTTGCTACTTCATAGGAAATTGCTTAGTAGCTTGGCATAGCAAAAAGCAAAATTCAGTATCTCTATCTACTGCAGAAGCTGAATACATAGCTGCAGGTAGCTGTTGTGCTCAATTGTTATGGATGAAACAAACCTTGTTAGATTATAATGTTCCACAACATTGTATACCTATCATGTGTGATAACTCAAGTGCCATTAGCATTTCAAAAAATCCTGTTCAGCATTCTCGCACTAAACACATTGACATTCACTATCATTTTTTACGTGATCATGCTGATCAAGGCTCTATTGAGTTACTTTTTGTTCCAACTGATTCTCAATTGGCTGACCTATTTACTAAACCCCTTGGAAATGAAAGATTTATTAAACTAAGACATCAATTGGGCACTGGCCCTTGCCCTGAAATCTGAAATCTTGTTGACTAATCACCTGTTATTGCATTTCCTTTGTATTATACCTCTTATAAACAGGTGCTACTGACAAGGTTTGTGTCTTCTTGTAGATGGGCAAGATCCTTTGCAATTAGATGTCAAAGGGGGAGAGCATGATATTAAGTGGTCTCAATTTGAGGGGGAGTAGAATCAAGGTCTATCAAATTGAGGGGGAGAAGCGTTGTCTAGTTGCTCTCGCAAGGAAAATCCAAAGCTCCAAAATATCAAAAGTCCAAAGCATCCAAAGCTCCTTAAATGTCCAAAGAAGTTGGTGTTGTAGTTCTTGGAGTATGAGAGAGTGTCCAGCTTAGAGTTGCCATCAAATTGCAAAGGGGGAGATTGTTAGAGTGTTTATTTGTTGCAATTTGATTGGATGCATTCATTGTCATAACTTGACCTCACTCTCATTCATGTTCTCCTTCTTAGGAACCTCTTGCATATCTTTCTTTCATAAACTTTGTCTTTATTTGAAAAACCTCTTGCATTTCTGTTTATATAGTCTGTCGGTCAGGCTGTCGGCTCGTGTCAGTCAGCCGATACAAGAACCGAGTCCAACCGATGGCTCCATCGGTTCCTTTTCCAGAGAGCCACATTTTCAAATCCTCTTTGTCAGTCAGCTTCTTGGTTCCCATCGGTCAACCAACAGTGCATGAATTGTAAGACCGAGAGCTCGTCGGTTCCAAAAACAGACAGCAACTTTTTCAACAAATTTGTGCTATCGGTTCCTGTGTCGGTTCCGTGTCGGTCGACCGATCTTGTCGGTCAAACTGCCAAGTGTTTCTTGGTCAGCAATTTTTTCAAAATTATAGCCGTTGGCTTGTAACCGTTAGGGCTGTCGGTTGACCGACACCAAGTTGTCGGCTAGTCGATAGCTATCAGTTGGGAGCACTTTTTCTATAAAAAGTGACTTTCTCTTTGGGGAAAGTTGCTGAATTTTTTAGAGCTTTTTAGCCCAAAGGAGAGGAACTTTTCAAGAGCTTTTCAAAAGGGATTATGGAGGCATTACAACTTTTCAATCTTTGATCCTTAAGATGGGTGTGCTTTCTAAATCTTTACTTCTATTTCATGCTTAGATTTTTCATCTTTGTTTTCTTTTAAGCATGATCAAATTGTTAGCCTTCTTTTTAAGATGTTGTTCTCTTTTCATAACATGCTTTGATCTTTGAAAACCTTTAGCATTATAAAATCAACATATGTCTTTTCATTCACATGAGTTTTTGAACATTAACTTTCAAATCTATTATTTCAAGTTTGATCTTTTGAAAAAGAAAAACATGTGTTGAGTAATTCAACTCTTTCTCTTACATATGATTATCATTTTTTGTATCATTTGAAGTTTCATCCTTTTAAAAGAGAAAGAGTGTTTTCTAGTCCATGCATTAGTCATAAACATTATCATTCATATGCATGCTTTTAGTAGTTGAGTTATCATTGTCTATTCAGCCTATCTAGAGGTAAACCATTGTGTTCAATTTGTTCTCTTATCCATGCATAAATAGGCATTTTACTTAAGAGAAAAATCAATATTGTAAAGGTTGGTGTTTAGCCTTAAAAAGCACTTATTGTGATGTAAAGGTTTATGT
Organism: Litsea cubeba; assembly: GCA_012931725.1. Lineage (NCBI taxonomy): Eukaryota > Viridiplantae > Streptophyta > Magnoliopsida > Laurales > Lauraceae > Litsea > Litsea cubeba. The sequence goes on from CM022955.1 coordinate 4,608,655, forward strand.
TTATCCTAGAAAGGCATAGTGATGAGGTTGTAAGGTTTGAGGTGATCCTAAACCTTGAATCGATTAGTGAGATCCGGTAAGGGTACCGGGAGTGGATGTAGGCAATTTGGCCAAACCACTATAATTGGCTGTATTGTGGTGATTTGTGTTTTCCCTTCTTTTTATGATTAATGGCCTTTATGGTTGGGTGTGAGATTGAATAGAGTCTGTTGTTGTCTTCTGATTTTGAATGTATAACTTAGAATCTCTCTCTCTCTTCTCAAGCTAATTTACCATCATCAAAGCATAAGTCACCTAAAAATCAAAATGTTTAGAAGTGGTCTAAATTTTTAGTAGCATCCTATTCACCCCCCCCCCCCCCCCCTCTAGGATTCGATCTTGGTCTTTCAAGAGGGAGATGGATAGATAAGGAGAGGGAGAGAGGGCGCCCGGAGGGCGACCAAAGGGAGAGAAACAGAGAGAGAGAAGGGATGTGGAAAGAGAAGCTTGGGACAGAGAGAGAAGGGTATTTTGGGACCAATTGGGTATGTAGAGAGAGATTTTAAAAAGAGAAGGGATGTGGAAGGAGAAGCTTGGTATGTGGCATTAGCGGCTTTCGTATGAATTTTCTAGCGGCTTTTTGACCCTTTTTCTTCAAAATACCGAAAATGCTCCTCTCCGCTCTCAGGATTGAAGTTGTAGTTGGTTTTCTGCCGAACCCGTCTCTTGCTCACTTATGTGGAAGAAACAAAAGTAGAGAATCTTTCACAGTCCACACTCATCCAACAAAAAACCCATAACAATGCTGCATTTATACTTGTCGAAAAACCCATTTCTTGGGTTTCCCTTTATGTGACCAAAACCAAACCGATGTGATGGATCCTTGAAAAACCATCTCCGCCACCCACCATTGCCCCTCCATCGGCTCCTCCACCACCACCTCCTCCAAATGGTCTCCCTCTCCACTCTCCGCTCCTTCGTCCCGAAAAATGCCCTCGTTTGCTATTTCTTCGAGATTTGCTTCGCCACCAACTCCTTCCCCTCCCACCACTTCCACTCCACTTGGCGCTGCTCCCTTCATGGTTGCCATGTCGCCATCTTCCAGCGTCGGACCCACTGCCAACTCGACCTTAACCACTTCCTCTCCCTTTACAAGTGCCACCACTCCTCCATCGTCGATCCAGAGATTAGCAAAAAGGGTAAAGGAATTTTTGGTGTTTAAAAAAACATGTGTAGAAAACTCGCCAGAAAACTCATTCTCTCACCAGATGTTTTGATTTGAAATGTAAATGGAAGACTTAAGCCTTGTTTTGAAATGTGAGTAGGGATGTAAATGGGTCAGTTCCGAGGAACTGTTAATAAAAAGATAGACCCCAACCTAGACCCAGCTCGGACCCAGTTTCATGGTTTTGGAACCGGAACCGGTTTCGTATATGGGACGTATCCGGTTCGGGTTAGGTAGAGAATGTTTTGGAAAAAACCTTAGCTAAATGATTTAGCTTATAGGAGAATTTTTTGAAAATTGAGGTAATATTTTGGGTGCCAAGTCCATGGGGCGTAACCAAGGTGGACCTGGATCCATTTAGGGCACGGTTCCAAAAAAATGGACCCAGACCTGGACCCATCAGAACCTAAATAGGGACCCAAACCAGGTTATTAACGGGCCGTCAAACACACCGGATAATCAGAGAACCGGGGACCCAATTACGTCCCTAAATGTGAGTTTCTTTTGTCCATATTGAAAAGCTAGCAAAACTTAGCCCTGATTTGAAAGTAGCATTACAATAGAATAATAGTTGAAACTTGGAGTGCAAGCACTAGAAAAAGGGACGAGTAGGTTCCTATATAGAGATGCATTCCTCGAAAATCAATCCCAGGAAAATCAGTTTATTCTATTCTAATTTGGTGATGAATCATCTCTTCCCTTGTTACGGTGACTCCTCATGTTTCCTGGAGGACTCCAACTCCAAAGGCTTGAAATCTTTGAGAAATTGGTTCACACATTTCTTTCCATAGATTAAAACATCTCACATAGCGCCCGAGACTCATTAAAACTTTCCCTAAATTGTTTCTTTCTTTCTTCTTCTTCTTCTTTTATTTTATTCTTTCTTTTTAATCGTTAAACTCTAATCTTTCCACCCAAATTTCCCCTAACCCCTGCATTAAACCTTAGCCTTATAGTACCTAAAACATGTGATTAAGTTTATCATCTTTATAATAGAAACCCAAGTTTTGACTTTTGAGGGTTAGAATTTAGAAACCCATGAAAGAGTCAGCTCTCTCATCAGCATCTGCTGTGATACCATGACCATCTACAATCTGTTTTCATTACAGAGAGATCAGAGAAGACAGATGGAAAGAAAACGTACCTTTCGAGAGGGAAGAAGTGTTTGTCCTACTCCTATGTATGAAGTGAGCAGCGAGAGAGGTTGTAAGAAATTCGAGCATACAATGTCATCCTCCTCTATGTATCTATATCCTATGAAGTAAACAGGGAGAGGAAGTGAGGAAGCAAAGTGGATCCGGATCCGGATCCGGATCCTATCGGAGAATGAGTTGTTTTTATTTACTTTTGGTAAGCCCTTTGAAATAGGGAGAGGGAGTTGGTAACATAGTAAAAGAAAAACAATGCATTAGACGGAATATTATAAGCTCAACATGAGGAAGGCTCACATGAGCTGCAGCTGATAATGAGAATAAGCTGGGGCGTGCGACAGTATCGTGTGGCCACACTCTCTCTCTCTCACCTCTCTCTCCCCTGAATTGCCTCTCCCTCTCTTGCCACTCTCTCAGTGATCGCCTCTCTCTCTCTCAGCACTCCCTCACCATGCCTTCTCACAGCTCTTGGGGGTTCTCCAGAAATGGAACGATGGACGATTTGCAGACCCCAGATGAGCTGATCAGCCACCCAATCAACGACTTGAATTTGGGCACGTCTACTTCGACTACTTCGTCTTTCTATGGTGGGAGCGATCTAATTGACAAGTTTCAGCTTCAGGATCAGCTCTCCTTCCTCAACGAAGCGGTGTCCGGGTCACTTAATTCGATCCACTCGCTCCCAATCGGGCCGCCCAAAAATGGGGATTTGTTCTACGAGATGGATTCTAGGAGCCTTAGTAGCGAGGGGATGATTTTCCTTTACCCCGCCGGAGCTGCTCCATGGCGGATATCTGCTTAGGATCCGCCCCCGCCGGAGCTGGGTTTGGGTGGAAGCCGTGTCTGTACTTTGCGAGAGGGTATTGCAAGAACGGGACGAGTTGCAGTTTTTGCATGGTTGCCGGATCCGGTTGGCAGGAATGATGCCGGCACCGGAGCGAGGGCAGCGGTGATGGGGCCAGTTGGGAAGCTGGATGTGGTGGAGCAGTGTCAGGAGCTATTGAGATCGAAGAGCCAGAGGAATTTCTTATATAGGAATTGCCTCTCTCTCTCTCTCTCTCTCTCTCCTGAATCATCTCTACCGAGGGAGCTCAGCCTAGGGGCGAGTTCGACAAGAAGGAAATAACAATCGCTCGCTCCCTGACATTGACCTTGCTGCAGCTGTGTCCGCCTAGCATCGTCTCCCCCACTGTAGTCTCCCTGAAGTCATCTCTCTGTTTCGATTTCTATTTTTTTTAATGGAGATGTCCACCGTTGGATTTTCTGGATAGTTGTAATTATCATTTATCTTATGCACACCACAGGAAACTTCACATGCTTGATCTTGTTCTTCTACTTTTACGTGTAAAGGCAGTGGGGATTTAAAGGTTATGTTTTGGGTGGTTCTGGTAGTTTGTAATGCTGTTTGTGTTTATTTTATTATGGATGGAGATGAACATGATTAGATGTGTTTGGATGGCTATAATCTTTACTGTGATTGTTGCATTGGTGCATTGGTTGAAGTTTTTTTTAGGTGAACCGTAGCCGGAGAGGAACTAGATTGAAGGAGGGCCACTGCCCACTGGTGTTGATCGGAGTAGAGAGAGGCGTAGGCCGAGAAGGCAGCCAGAGGTGAACAGTCTTGGTGTTTCCGTTCTCTGGAAACGGAGAAGGATGGGATGACATGGGGCCACTGATATCGGACTTGTGCATTGTAGAGATCGGGGAAATCACGGTGAAAGGAAAGAGGCCCATCTTTGATTTGCATGTCGATCTTGAAGTGGGGCAGGCACGATCGAAGCAAATCACAGAAGTGGGGCCCATGTCGTTGTGGTTTGGATCTGTTGCAGACATAGGCATAGACATCTCGGAAGATCCATCATCGGGTTCTGCTTGTTGCTGGGAAGAAAGAGGCAGCACGCACTGGCACTGCCTGCTTCTGTCAAGGCGGACGGAGGATAACCAGGGCAGAGTTTCTGAGAAAAGATGAGGATCTGGACATCTTTCTCTGATTTCAGAGGCACCGGACATCGCCGCCTTGCCGCTGCCTTAGAATGAATAAGAAGGCAGTCTGACTCTATTTTCTGGAAATCCCAGAGGATGAGTTGCATCTCGTGCAGACGAGAGAGGGAGAGAGGAGATGATGGAAGCACCGAGAGACGGAGAGTGAGAGAGGAGATGACGGAAGCACCGAGAGGGGCGAGAGATGGAGAGAGGTCTCCATTTCGTTAGAAAGGGGGAAATGTGAAAATTGGGCGGGCCCTGAATTTTTTACCTCCATTTGGTCAACACGTGAAGAATCACACGATGCAGCTGATATTCATTTCAACTGCAGCTCAGGAGATCCGGTTAATGTGTTTTGTGGATGCTGGGGATGGAAAGTCCTACGTTACGGATAAAAAACTCCTTTGCCCTTTTCATTACTATGGCTTATATAGGGAATCAAGTGCGGCCTGTATGCCATGAGCCCCACTTCATATCTATTAGGGCGTAGGCCAATAGAGAATACAATGTTACTATGAGTAAGACTTGATCTGGCATCACAAATAACACTTCTAATAGGATAAGTGATTGTGAGTTTTTTTTTTGTGTGTGAGGAAGTCTCCAGTAAGTGTGAGTCTTTGGTATTTGTTGAAACGATAAGGGAGCTCTAGGGCTGGATACTCTTCATTCTGTTAGGTTAGATAGATACGAACAGATCCACGAAGCTTCTTAATTGCCGGAACGCACATAGACTTCAGGCCAAATGTTGGAGTCTCCATATCTAGATCCGCCAACTTATTGATAATCGTCAAAATTGCATAGTTGACAATTTTGGGATTATAGAAAATTATGATAATGTATTGTAAATTCGTATCGTTACTTTAAGGGCACATTTGTGTACACACCCTTTTCGCGGAAAAGAAAAATTACCATGTCACCAAATTCCATAGAAATGGAAACCTCGGAAAATGATTTTCATAGAATTTAGAAATTCATATTTGGTGCGAATCTTTTTTCCTCGTTGAATTAGTGTACATGTTGTTTGGTGCGGTTGTGGATTCCTTATAAAAAATCACATTTTCTTGTTTGGTGAAATAATTCTTTGAAGAAAAATAACATAACATGTCTATTACTTATTTAACATCAAATATTAATTTGTTTAAAAAAATAAAAAATGAAATAGTTGTAGGGCTTTGGGTTGAAATGTAAAAGAGTGAGGCAAAGAGGGAGAAGTTTTCCCAGGAAATCTATTTCCCATACCCCCATAGGAAGCCCATTTCCAACATTAGTAAAGAAAATACCAACGAGACAGGAAAGTTTTTCCGTAAAATTGTTTCACACCAAATGCCTGAAAATGAATTTTTTACGGAAAACCATCCACCTACAGAGAAGTGGTGCCTTATAAATATTAGAACCTTTCTACGGCAACAATATTGAATCCTCTAGATTTACACAAACATGCTAACAACAGGGACTTGCTGCACTCTAATCTTTCTAAAAGACTAGAGGTAAGATTAGAGATGTATTGTTGCTCCATATGTAATATTTTGCAACAATAAAAAAGTACAGATATACGACAAACAAAAGGGGGGCTCTATTGGCACCACGAAAATCTCTCTTCCCATCGTAAAAAAAAAATAAAAAAATAGGGTTTTCCTAAACTACCCCTCCCCCTCCTCCTCCTCCTCTTCCCTTCCTCTCCCACCCTCCACCCTCTTCCCTCATCTTCCCCCCCCCCCCCCCCCCAGTCTTCGATGGGGAGGGAGCCCTGGCCGGCAGCCAGCGGCGGGAGACCCTCTCCCTCTTTCTTCCTCCTCCCCTTCCATTTTCTTTCCCTCTTCACCCTCTCTCCCTCCCTCTCCTTCCCTCCCCTCTTCCCCCACTCCCCCTCCCCCTCCCAGTCGCCGGCAACTGGGAGATCGGGCTGCAGCTGGGTTTTCGCCCGCCTGCTACAAACCCGATCTCCCAGTCGCCGGCGACTGGGAGGGGGAGTGGGGGAGGGAAGGAAAGGAAAGGAAAGGAGAGGGAGGGAGAGAGGGAGAAGAGGGAAAGAAAATGGAAGGAGAGGGAGGAAGAAAGAGGGAGAGGGGGAGGGAGACCGGCCAGCCGGCCGGGGCTTCCGCCGCGAGCTGCCGGTTGGGGCTCCCTCCCCGCCGGAGACTGGGGGGGGGGGGGGGGGGGGGGGAGAGACAGGGAAGAGGGTGGAGGGTCTCCATTCTATCTTCATGCAAATGTCATATTTCCTTCTTTAGCAAATCTTCCTTAGACTTGACATTTATGAGAGATACATGAGGTGGTAAGCTCTAAGTTGGAATCAAGAGAAAATTGAATGCCCAATATGTGTAGATTCTTTCCACTTTTATCTCTTTGGGTAATCTTCTTTCTTGATTTGGCCCTTCATGGATTTTCTTTTATTATCTTGAATTATCTTCAAAATTAACTTGGGATTTTATGCAAAGAAAGTGGACCCCCCTCTTGGACGCCCCACATGTGTGACCTACACATGAGCATGTGTGGGACCCTTTTTTTCTCATTTCTTGGAAGCAAAAAAAAATAAAAAAAAAAAAAAAATTCATGTGCAAAGACAAATTTGTTAATTCACAATTGCATGGCTACGGGCCCATCTCTCATGAAATGATGAATGAATGTACCTGATGATTAATTAATTTCATGAGAAAAACATGTTTGAAAAAATCTTTCCAAAAATAAAATTAAAAATGGCAGGTTTCATGATTTGATGCAAAAATGATGGTTTTTGAGCAAATTATGCATGAATGTACTACAATAGATAAAAAATGCATAAAATCATGATATGACACAAAATGAGGCTCTCTTGGCTTGATAAGTCCTTAAACTTACCAAAAATAACCATGAAAATGTGCATTTTTAAGGACTTATCAGTGGGAGAGGAAGGGAAGAGGAGGGAGGGAGGATGGAGGGAGGAGGGGTGAGGTAGTTTAGGAGAAAATATTTTTTTTGTCTTCTAGTGAGGTGGGGAGAGAAAAATATGCGGTGCCAATAGCACTCCCCCAAGCAAAAACTACAGCATCGACCAACAACAGCCAAAGCCTAACAAAAAAAGCACCCAAAACACGGACTGACCAACAAGCTCCCCAAAGCACAAAACGCCTAGACCCCAGCCCCAATCTGTCAATACAGATGCTCATAAGAATTGATAGAAATTGGTGTCTGTTCCCCATATTCGATTTTTAATTATCAGCTGCATTGCCATGCTTGCTCTTGGGCCTATTCAAAATGCAATTTGTGGGACAAGAGTATTCTACCATTGAGAGGAAAATTGTCCTGTTTTTTTTAACAGCCCACTTTTCCTTGTTTGACAACTTTTTTTCCATGAGTAAAAGAAAGAAAGAAGGGGAGAAAACAAAAAAAAAAGAAAAACTGAACTACTTTCCACAATATAGAGGATTTCAATTTCCATGAGAGGAAGGAATTCAAGATTTCCAAAATGAAAATGCCCATAGTGGGGACTCTCGTCACACATACACACCCTAAGCGGTTGTAGGCTTATGCTTGCATGTAATGCTATTGTTATATATTTTTCAAATATATAATATTTATAGATATTACTAGCACACACTGGTATTTAGATTAAGGACCCAAACCCGATTATCAGTCAAGTCCAAGAGGACAGTTCATATATAGCTGGATTTTTCAAATGAGGTCGACCAGTTAATCAGAGGTCCCACTGAGACCTCCATAAATAAGACACTTATTAAAGATTAAATAGATTTTGGCAATGTAAAAAGCATCTAAAATACATTTAACATAAAAAAACATTGAGCTTGTCAAACCATATGATGTCGCTAAATTCTTAACCTCATCAACAGTTCCAAGTCACAACCATCAGTTACAGGTCCAAGTCAAAAAATTATAGTCAGTTACATCCTTCTTTTGCCTTACCCAAGACTATTAAAGGGTTCTCTCTAGACTTGGTTCCATATGCAAGCTCAAACCCTTTAGGATCAACCCAAATCCGTCTGACGTGTTCCTTGCATTTACTGATTTCTCTACTGAATTTTTTTGTTTGAAGAGAGAAGAAAACTGGATCATTGCAACATCTTTTGAATGCAGAAAAATAAATCCTGTTCTTCTGTCCTCCTACTGCAGTTGTAGACAGAGATGTTAATCGATCAAGAAACAACATATTGTCTTCTAAGCTCTTCATCTTGATCCATATCCACTTACGGCGATCAAACAGAAAAAAATGAATTTTATTGCGACGACAAAAGATTGATAGAAGCCTTCCATGGGACTCCACTAGATAACAATCATGCTTGCCTGAACAGAGACCTGTTGGATATCCAACATATAAGGTTCCATTTGGGGAAAATACACCTAAAGTACCTTTCGTGCTTAGATAATACAAGTCCCCATCAAGATAAACGGGGCTATTATAAGCCAGCTGACCTTCAAAAAATTCTTCAAAAAGATCTTGCATGGAACCACGAGGTATACTCTTGAACTGTTTCCAAGTCCAGTCACTATGACAATAAGTATAGATGGTTACACGATCGTATGCACTGCCATTACCTGTATAATGGCTCGTCTCTCTCAAAATAAGAAAAACAACGCAGTCTTGAGAAGTAGGTGATGATGAAAATGTTAGGACAAAAGCACCTTTCTTAACGATAATCCTGTGGTGTGGGTTGATGTTCTCATCGGTTAAGTGGTTGAAGAACAATTCAATGTTGGGTATGTTAATCTTCTCATTAGTTAAGGGGTTAAAGAAGAACAATTCTGACAGCTTCTTCCGAGACAACAACAACCAAGCCTCTTTAGAATAGTGGAATTTTGCATCTAATAATTCTGGGATACGGGCAACATAGACCTTCTTTAATAATGGATCAAAGAACTTAGCTTTCCTATCTTCTATAAATAAGAGGAATGGTGTCTGAGGAGACCAGGTTGAAAGGGTAGCCCTTTGCCATGACTTGCAAGTTGCAGTCATTCGCAAATGATCTACTAGAGTCAAACGCTGTGTGACCAACATTAGAACATCAATTGGGAGATCTGACCATTTTTCGTTTTCCAAAATGCTACAAGTTCCTTGCTCTGTATCTTTGGCTAGTTTCATCTTCTCCACAATACTTGTTTCTTTGTCATCCATAAATAACAGACTTCCTACAATTACAAACAAGGCAGACGTAACATTGAGAGGGAGCGAGAGAGACAGATTCCCAACAGTTCAACATATATGACAAATGTACAATTAAATAGGTTTTGCATACCAAACGTTATATATGTATTTATTTGAGAAGTTACCAAATGTTATATAAAGCGTTGTGTTATAACGATATAACTTAATGAATTTTAAAAGAACATAAAAGATTTCTATTTTTTTTTAACTTTAAAGGGTATGTGAATATATGCAATAATTGGTGGTAATAGTGATGGAAATCATGATGATGTAAATACATAATGAGACTTTTTTTTTCTTTTTATGCAACAATGATTTTCATCAGAAAGGTACATTGTTGGACAAGGGTTCTCAATTTTTTTGGCCGGCACAGAGATGAATTTTCCTGCATAAATAGATTCATTAATTTCTCAATGGAAGGGCAGGAAACCACTTTTAATTTAAAGATGTTACAGATCACTCCTTTTAGAGACATGTTCTAACCATGCCATCATTTCTCTTCCAACCCTTCCCTTCACTAGTTTTTTTTTTTTTTTTTTTTGTATCTGTAAGTATGAAGAATCCCTGTTTACAGGCATTCAAATATTTTAACTATATGCTACTTTGGATAGTACACTAAAATAGTGCAAAAAAACCCACCACTTGGGACTATTGATTCATAACAGTTACAAGGACTGTTGCCTTTTGATGCAGCTGAAGAGTCCATTACATGCTAAAAAGGCCCAGAACCCAAAGCCCATAATCAAGCAGCCTAATGGGTTTACTAGTCACTTAAGTACTGAATTTTCACATGCCATAAAGGAATAAAATCGTCTACATGCCTGCGTCAATCAATCCAAATGTCCAATAATAGCTTCCAGAAGGTAGTAACTTAACTTCCTAGGAATTGAGTTACTCATTTGCCGGCTGAGTATTCATTTTCCATGAAAGGGACGATTACCTGATGGAGATCTTGACCTTTGTTTCATTGGTTTTAGCCACTGTGATAAGAAAACATATCTTAAATTCCTGAGAATCTAATTCTGTGGAAATGAATGGGCAAATAGATAAAGTAGTATTGAAACAGGGTAATAGTTGAAACTTGGATTATTCATGATTTGGCGATGAATCCTCATGACTCTAGGTTTCCTTTGTGGAAGATTCCAAAGGCTTGGAATCTTTGAGAAGGAAGTCTGTAGATTCCTCCCCATAGATTAAAATTATCCATATAGCCCCCAAGATTCATAGAAACTAGACTTAATTAAACCCAATAAAGTCAATGCTTAAACCTTTTTTTTTAATGATTTTAAACCTAAATCTTTCTACCCAAAGTTCCACCAAACCCTGCATTAAACCCTAGCCCTAATAAACACCTAAACCATGTGATTGTGTCTGCGATATTTACAATAATCAGAGCACCCCCTTTCATGCCAATCTCTCTTTTTTTTTTTTTTTTCAGAAACCTCCTAAATCCGAAGCTCATAGTTTGCCTTAGTCCCATACCGTACCCCCTACTTCAAAATAGTCCCAATTCCCTTCTTAATCCGTCTTTAATCCTGCCCAAATCAAAGCCCAAACCCAACTCATCTTATTTTTAGTAGGCGTCAGTCCCAAATTCAAATCATACCAGCTTTAATAGGAAGAAGACCTGAAACATGACATGAAAAGATGAAAGAATTCACAAGTTCTAGAAAATTGAGTACTGAGTAAACGACCAGGCGAATCCAAGGTGAATGCCTGTGATTTAGAATTACTAATCTGAAGAGCAAACTCCTTCACAGTAGGATTAAAACTCTTGATGCTTAACAAACAAGGATTAGATCACAAACACCAAAAACTGTTAACAGTTTATTCAACAAGGACTTTGGAGAATTAAAGTCATCAAGTCGACGAAAGACTTCAATAGCCACTCAGGCTGTGTAGCTATCCCAAGCAAAAAGTAAAAAAAAAAAATTTGAAAAATCACAGGAAGAGGAAAAAATCATAGCAATCAATGATAATGATGATGACGCCGAGACCATTTAATCTAATTACCAAGTCATATCATATTGATCAACATTAATTAATTCGAAATAAACTATGATGAACTCATCCTTTGAAATTGACTCCCAATAAATCGATAGTCAATGTTGGTGGGATGGTGGGGTATATTCCTACGAAAGCTCATTTTGATAAGCAATCAATTGAAAGAAGAAGAATTTGAAGGAAAGATGAAGAATTTTAGAAACATCCATGGTTCTATCACCACTCAGATAAAGCATACATGTGACATGAAGGAAATAACCCGGGCATAGGAGAGAAATCAGAAATCAGAGATCAGAGATCAGAGAAAAAGAAAAGAAGAAAACGTACCGTTTGCATGGGAAGGAGGGTTGGTCATGTGAGGTATGCAGTGAAAGTATATATATATAGACTCTTGACTTGGAGTAGGATTAGTAGATCCGGATCCAGATTCTATTCGAGGAGGGGTAAGCTTTTTTCAATCAAATAGGAAAGCGTTAGGCCCCGAGGGAGAGAATATCTAATTTTCCTATCCTTTCTAAAATAGGACTCCCTCCGCTGTGTAACAGCAGGATTTATCTCCTACACATGGTGCCGTGGGGGCCTAAATTTTACTTCAATTGCAACTAAACAACAGAGGCCCGGGAATAAAGAAAATAAAAATATATTTAATTTTAATATTTTTTTTATAATATTATTATAAAAATAATTGAGAATAAATAAATATTTATTATTAAAAAAAAACCACAAGCTCAGTTTCACAACAAAATTAATTTGTTTATAAAAGTTATATTGTAACTCTAATGCTATCTAACTTTTGAATCAGTATAAACGAGTTATAAAAAAAAAAAAAAAAAAAGAGAGAGTAATGATGATGATAATTGAATATCTTAATTAAAAGATGGGATAATAGCAGAATGCCTACCAGTACTTTGCTCAAAATGCAGACTACCCCCTGGACTTTGGTAATTTATACTAAACATATCAAAAGTTCTGATTAACATGCAAAATGAACGGATTCTGTTAGTATTAACGGCGTATACGTATAAATGGCTTCTGGTGCACATACTGGCGGCAACTTACTCGTCCAACTAGGTTATGAATGAGACTTATTTGCCCCTGAACCTAGCCTATAAAAACGGTAATCATGAGCACTTTGAGTTTGTGAGCAACTCTCAGTCATTTTTTTTTCCAACTATATCAAATGCCTTCCTCTCAAAACTCCTATACCCATTGTTCTCGTGGTCAAAACTCTTAATTTGATGGTGAAACTCGTTACTGTCACTGAGGGCATAGGGCTGATTTGAGAACTTCTCGAACACAGCGGAACATGGGGAGGAGGTTTCTTGGTTGTGCACTATATTGGGGTTATGCTTTGATCCATCTGATTGTTTATCTTGATGTCTGGTCAACCATGCTAGTATTAATGTATTTTTTTTTCAATTTTTTCTTAGATCCAGCCAGCATGTTTTCTCAGATACAGCCAGCGTGTGGATTTTTTGAATGGGTCGATGGAGAAATAGAGCTTGTGCCGAAGCTATTGGATATGACTGATGTGTTGGAGAGGGAACAAAAGTAAGCTTATCGAAGGGAAACATGTTACCTATGTCTGTTGCTCGGGACTTGGGATGGAATTGTGTCTGTGTCGTTCATGTGTTACCTACTGATAGCTTAGTTACCTGTAGATGGGTTGGAATTACCATGAGCATATGTATCAGTTGGAATATAATATTATGAAATTGGGTTGGTGTTGTTTGTTTGTCAATGCATGCTTTGGTTCCCTCGGATTTTTTGATGAATTTTAATTAACCTGCAATAGAAAACCCTAACTTGACAGGAAAAATAGAAAACATAGATCTATACAAGAATACAATGAACTTTCAATTGCTAACTGATTTGGAAATCTTAGTCCCAGCATAACAATAATATAGTTTCAATAGAAGTCCTGCTCCAACAGTTAAAAGAACCTTGGGAACATCATCATCCAAACAGTAAAAAAGAAACTGGATGAATCATCATCCAAACAGTCATCCAAAAAAAGTATTTTAAAACAGTCATCTATGCTGCTCCATAAGCAGTGATACAACATCATCTAGAAAAAGTTTTTTAAAACATAATCAACGTAACATCAGCCGTTGAGCTGCCTTTTCCTGCTCCAATCCTCCCTCTACCTCTGGGTGTTGATTGTTAGATCTCACTGCTTGTAACTTCCCTCTACCACTGGTATTTTCTTGCTGATGGATTTGGTTGTGAAGCTGGCATGAGTTAAGAAGAAACTTGTCTGACTCTCCCCTGACCAACCTTAGTAAGTAAATGCATATACTTTAGTTAGAAGTATAAAAAATGGGTGAAACACAGTACCATGTGTGGTGGGATGGGCTAGGAAGCTGGCATGGGCTGAGAAGCTAGCATGGGTTGAGATGTTGGTTGGGAAGCTAGCATGGGCTGAGATGCAGAACTAAAGAGTCTTGAATTGGATGCACTGGTCCCTTGCAAGACCTAGCATTATGGCCTGTTTTCAAGCATCTAGCACAAGTCATTGTTTTATTCCTTCTAGAAACTCTACTGGAATTAGGTAACTCATCTGCTTCCCTCCTCCTCAACTTCTTTGGCCTACCTGTAGGTCTTCTATACAATGGAGGGGCAACTGGTTCCATTCCACTTCTATTCATACAGCAACTGGTTCCATTCCAATCATGCATGCCAGGTATTGGGTATGTCATACTATTATATGCCTTTAAATACATCTCTTTGTTGTAGCATGTATGAATAAAATCTTCATGCTTTTCTTGATTCATGTATATACATGCTATGGCATGCTATAAGGTATCCCTGTCAAATCTCACATTCTGCAAAACATGTTCTACTCTCAATGTTAACAACAAAAGTTTTGGCAAAATAGTCCACCTCAAACTCACCTCTGCCTGACCAGTTGGGAAAATAGTGTCTGCTGTCATTCTGTCCTTTTCAACTTCTCCAATATGCCTGGACAGACTGTCCCATTATATTTGGTCATGCCTTTCAACTTCACTTGAGTTCTGTTCATAAGCTTCCTCCTTACACACTCAAGCAAACCAGCTATTGGTTTCTCCCTTGCTTCAAGTATGTAACTGTTGGAAGACTCACGGAGGTTGTTTGTTAATGCATCACACTCGGCCCTTGTAGAAAAATGAGATCTGGCCCACTTGTTTGGATTAGCAGCTATCAGTCAACTATATACAGCTTGGTCCATCTCTTTGGTCCTCTACATATTATTATCAAATTCTCTTGGTAATCCACATGATTGTGCAGCCCACATAGCATCTTTCAGCAAACTTCCTCTGTAAAGTTTTTTTAAGTTATCATACATATGCATCAGGCAGTTGTCTAATTCAACAGTAGGAACAACTATCTCATATGCTGCATCAAGCCCCTATGTCACCCCCATCTCTATTGCCATCAATTAATGATTTCAAAAATCAAGTCCATGAGTCCATATTTTCAGCCTTTTACAATAGCCATTGCATTGGGAACATATCTTATTCACATCTCTACCTATTGCAACCAGCACTTGTCCACCATAAATACCTTTGAGGAAGCACCGATTTAGACCAATTATGGGGTCTACATCCACTCACAATCCCTATCTTTTGTGCTTCATAACAGACATACAATCTCTGGAAATATGAATTCTATCCATGTGAGGTCTTTTGTCACCACAAATATCTTTGTGTTGGGATTGCACTTTTGGACAGTGACACAATTGTCCCTCAATCTAGTGTATTTGACTCTAATATCTCCAGAGATGTTATCTGATGCCTTCCTCTTGGCTCTATATAACTTATGCTTCAACAAATCCACCTTCAATTCTCTTCTCAGCTCTTTTGCATTGCAAGGAGTGACCATTGCAGATTGTCACTCATCCTCTTTTGGTTCTTAGTAGCTATATAGCTGGAAGTTACCAAGTAGATAGCATAAAACAAAACGTAAAAAAGCCAGGCTTTTTAAACTTTCATACCACATGTATGTTTAGGCTTGAATGTCTTAATTTGAAATGTCCTTTCACCCTGCATGGTGATGTACGAATCCTAAATCCACAATCAAATTTACAAACAGCCGTGATTCTCTTGTTCTCATTTTTTAAATATTTAGCCTTACAGTCTATTCAACAAGTGCTTGTCTGAATATTTGTAGACTTGAAAATATCATACCTAACTTGAGTTGAGGATTCTCTATATCAGTCAGCTCATTAAAGTCAGGCCATTTAGCCCTGTTGTTCTCATTAGATGAGCTCCACAAAGACTGAAGCTAATCCTCATCCTCAGCATCTATAATGCAGTTCTCATCAATTAACTATTACTTTGTTGGTTTTCGGTCCGTTCTTCTTCCACACTCTCAGCTTCATGAGGTTGTGATTCGTTCTCACAAGATCCTTTAAAGATATCCTCATCGCCAGCCTTCTCAACATCCTCATATAACTGTGGAGGCTAATCAGGATCTAATCTGATGTGATCACTTTCAACCTCACTATCATCATCTAACTGATGCTGTTGGTTATGATCATCATTAGCATATCGATGGTGATGAACATTAGAGCCATTATGATGACCATGTTGCTGATATTGGTCATCATTACCATATACATACTGATCACTGCCTTCATCAACAATAGGTTCATCCTCAACATCAGCACCATAGTCCAAAATCATAGTGAGGTGCACTGCTAGCTGATGCAACTTCTACTGCATGTAATTGCCTCAAGGCACCTTTGGTGTGGATATTTTGTATCAAGATCTTCCCCTTAGGTGACAATACCATCAAAGGTTCATGTCTCCTCTCTACATAAATTGTAAACATCTCACTGTCCTTAGAATGTTCTAATAGAACAACTACATCCTTGTTTCAATCCACCTCAGACTATTATTAAAACCCAAGCTCGACACCTAAAAATACAATTGAACTGTTCGCTGGGTACCCTAATTCTACCACATAATCCATTAACTCAAAAAATGATGCTTTATCAATATCAAAATCAGTAATTTCATCTACCACACCCTCAATTATACCCTATTTGGTGGGTCGATAAAATAACCACCATGGTGGAATTGGACTATAACTTTATCAAACAACATCTGCATGTAAACGATAATTATTTGAGAAAAATTCATGTACAATAACAAAGAAAAATCCATGTGTGACAAAACCTAAGAAACATTTAAATGTTTGACTGTGGTCCCCTCCATGTGTGACCGCCCAAAAGTAGCCAAGACAGTGCAGACAGGTGGGGATTCTATTCCACCAACATTGAAAAAAAAAAGATAGCTCAAGAAGGGACCATTTTCACTAAATGTCACTATATCAGACAACGAAAGGGCCTACAGTTTTCAAGGCTTTTGAAAAATGAAAAACTCATCCCCATTCACTATATGAGACAAAGAAATGGATACTTTTCTAATTCAAATCTCACATAAATCATGGACGTCGGACAAACCCATCAACAACTTTAAAATCCATGCACGTAGAGATGTGAAATTAAGATGACTGTTCAAAACCCTAAACCGTAAACCCTTGGCAATTTCTAGACCAGATGCATCAAAATATACATGGCATATGAAGGGTATGAGATTATACCTCTGAAAGCATTGATGCTCTTTATGACTATGATCGGCAGAACTTCTTGATGGATATGAAGATCACCGGGAAGGAGGGGCGGTTTCTCCCAAAGTCACCAACGAAGAAGAACCCTGCCCACAAAATTCATCATTCCACATTTTCCGTCACGGCCATCTCTATTTGTGATTTAAAATACTTGTAGGTTTAGTTCAAAACTTTTTTGTACAGGGGGGTAGTCTGCATTTTGAGCAAAGTACATGTAGGTATGCTGATATTTAGTTGCTTCCAGAAGTATTCCTTTGGGGGCTAATTCTGCTCGTCTTTTCTCTTTCTTCAGTACAAACTTATATTTCAACAAATAAATAAATAAACTTGTATTGCAAAGTGAACTCCCCCTTCATGGGAAGTTCCCAAATTCTAATTCTACAGTTTTTTTTTTCAAGTTTGAGCTACTTAAAGTGAGTTTCCCTCCTCATGGGAAGTTTCCAAATTCTACTTCGACATAACGTTTTTTCTCTCTCTCAAGTATGAGCAGCTTAAAGTGAGTTTCCTTCCTCATCTACGGCTGTTTTCAAAATTTACTTACAATTGCAAAGTGAACTTCCTCCTCAAGTCGGCAAGTTTCTAGATTCCACCTCAATAGAAGTTTTTTTTTTATAATTATGAGAAAAATCTTCAAATATCCGGAAACCTTAGTTTAGTCCTAAAATATAGGACATCCCTCGGGAAGGCCTCGTACACCGTATAATTTTTTACAATTGTATGAGTACATCCAAAGTTTCACAGTTTTTCACTTATTTCTTAAAATACATGATGCAGTAAGACCTGAGATTTGATCCTATAAACATTTAAAGCTTTGCAAAGACGATGAACAATCTGGATCTTGATTTAGAGGTCGACAAAAATCCATAAAAGTAGCTCTAAGGACCTGAGCTTTTTTGCAAATATCTCCAAACATGTAATCATTAGACAATTTATGTTTGAACCCATAGTCCTATTTTTATTTTTAAAAAGGATGGAACTATTCATCAAATTTGCAAAATAAGTGAATAATGGCAGTTCGTAATGACAGCAAAAAGTTTTTTGCTTGATCCCTGATTGTCTTATGGTTGTTTGGTTGATAAATACAAGCAAAGATGATCATTCTATGATGTTAGAATTTGTGATCAGGTTTAGTTGACAACTTCATGCGCCCTAGTCCTAAATGGGCCCTTCACCTCCTATTGTTCTTTCTTCATTTGACTCTTGTAGAGTTTCCAGTGGATAATAGATTGTTCAGTTTTATCAGAAGAGGAGGTAAGTGTATGCTCCCAATATATATGTGGGAGTCTTTCCTAATTTATTATTATTGTTGATTCCATAATACCAATATAAGAATGAATACTCCTTTTTAATTGTTTTGGATTTTTGGCATTAAATCCACTAATAGATATTTACTTCTAACAGATTTTTTTCTGTAAGCGAATAACCTAAAGAGTTGGAGCTCCTTTCTTCATAAATAACTTTTATTCTTTTTTCATGCTTATTGAGATGCTTCCATTTTCCAACTGATCACTTCGTTATTTTTTGGATTTTTTATTTTTAGTTTTAATGATGGTAAACAGCTAAGTATTATGTTAGAAATCATTAAATTATTGATGATGGGTCTTTTTAAGATAAAAATGGTAAATATAATATATATTCTTGATCCAAACTTGATTACTTTAAAAATACTTTAAGATTTTTACTAAATATAAGAATTATATTATATATTATTTTTTAACTTTTGAATTTATATTTAACTTTAAGATATACTTATAAATTTTTATGAAAACTAAGAATTTTATATTTTTATGTGATGTATTATATTGCCCATGCTAAGCATTGGCACTATGAAAGGGATGGGACTCAAATTCACAATTTATTGAGAAATCGAGATTCCAATTTTAACTTGAAGGTGGGATTTTAGGGATTTGAGAAACTTTTCGATTTTATCCATCTAAATAAAGAGTACAATATAAAATGAGTTTCCTTTCAAAGAGTTCATTATTATTATAGGTTTTAATTTTAATTGCAATTTTTGAAATCTCAACCCTAAGATACACATCAATTAATTCTCTCATTGATTTGAGGTGAGAATACCCTAGGAGAAATTATTTAATTCTCTAGAGCGATTGAGAGATTATTCTGAAAGGTTACTCTAGAAGGTTTTATTACTTCTACTCTCTTGTAAAAGATTGATAATTTTGGTTGAAAAGGTGCGAGGAGATCAAGTAAGGAGAACGGTGCACGACGGGGAAGTCGTGGCAGCGGAAGTTGTGCAAGAACGACTATAGTAGTTAGGTCGAGGCACTGACTGAGGTAAAGGAGATCTGAGTATATTTTGCAACTGTTCGTGAGTTTTTGATTTCTGGATTGTGGTTTTTCTCTTTGGATAAGGTTTCCACACTAAATATTGTGTCTAGATTTTTGTGGTGTGTGATTGGTAGATGGCTGGTTCTATCTTGTTTATTTGGTTACGTCCGCTGCATTGGTTAATTAGAGAACTAGTAGCCACTATGGTAATCGGAACTTTCACATACACAAACCAACTGGGTTCTTTCATCTCTGGACGTACCTCATGATTTAGATGCGTATGCATAAGTCACCCATTACAATTAGATGCGCACAAACATGTAAAATTAATTACAGTAAAATCCTTTTACTGCCGTTCTCCACCCCTTTTTAGCACCTTTATCCGATCCCTCTATCAGCAGTTCTTCATTTTACAGCAATTTTTATCTTTTTTATCACTACAACAAAAAACACTATTGGTGACACCCTTTGGTGACAAAAAATCAATGTTGACACGGAACACACACAAAGGTGACTAAAAATTTTTTTACTTGTCACGAAAAACTTTAGTCAAGGTGCCAAATAAAGAGGAGATTCGGTGACAAAAAATTTTATCACCAAAAGATCTAATAGATTTGGTGACAAAAAACTTTGTCACCAAATGATCTAATTTTTCCCTCTCCCGCCTCCACGGTCCCCTTTTCCCTCTCCAAGCTCTTTTGCCCTTTTCCCTATCTCTTATCACAAATTCATATCTTTATTTTCCTCCGCCTGGAATCTCCTCTATCTCCTCATATCTCCTCTCATCTCCATGTCGTCCTCTCATCTCCGGAAAAAACCCATTAGAACCTATCTCCTCTCATCTCCTCTCATCCCTTTCTATCTCTCCCTCCCTCTCCAGACCTCTCCCAGGCGCACGACCCACTTCATCTTCCTCGGCCAGACGACCACAGCAGCACTGCCAACCGTCATCTTCCTCCTTGCGCCGTCGGACGCCTCCCCTGCACCAGGTACACCCCTCCCTCTTCCAGCACTCCGCACACACCGCGCACCATTTCCCCTCTCCTCTCTCTTTCTTCTCTGTTCTCTCTTCTCACATGGGTTTTGTTTACTTTCATCAATCGATCTACTTTCAATCTGTTTGTTTTTTTTTTTTTGTGTCGTTTTTGGTTGATTGTTCTTCTGCTGAAAAAAATTAAGCACATTCGAAGGCATTCCTCTGTTATCATGAGGAATCACTATATAAGCTAGTTAGGGTTCCAATGGTTTGGAAATAGGGAAGGGGGTGCGTGGTCTGGTCTGGTTTTCATAGGTCAGACCTTCAATCTCTCCTTTTCGGGCATCGAAACAGAAGTTTAATGCTTGCAGGCCTTAGTTTTTGTGTTCTGCCGGTTTGGCTCTTCTGTTACATGCATTCATCTCATTCTCTTCTTTTATACTTTCTTTAGATTCTTTTTCTTCTCATCTTGTCTTTGTTTTGTCTTGTTTTTTTTTTATGGGTTTTGTTTGGTCCGATTTGGGGAATCCTTCTTCTTTTTCCCTGCAATATTGAATATGAGCACTCTCATTTTAGTTTTAGAAAATGACCCATCCATGGAAATTGGACTGGAAGGTTCAGATCATTGTTCATGATGAAAGGGGCAATCCATAATTATTATTGGAAATAGGAAACTGGGACATGTTGTTTCCATGGACTCTAGATTCTGCTGTTTGGATGGTTGCGTTGGGAAATGGGGAGCCAACGTTTGAAGTGTAATAACCTGTGCAAGCCCTCTTTTTATTTCCTCTATTGGAGGGTTTTTTGGACGAAGGACGGAAATTTCTTAGCCTTTGATGGATGTGTTCCAACTAAGTGTTCTTCTTAAAGAATCTATACTTTGGGTTTATACCTGTGTCAAAAATTTGCTTTTTTTTTTCCTTAAGAAAGCTATATGATTTTGCAAAATATTGGCTGGGAAAAGCAAACTTCCTTGCAATTTTATATGATGATGAAAACTGGAGGAACATGAACAGTAATGGGCGCAGGATGTGCATTTGTGTGTGGTAAATATGGTTACCGGGGAGATAATCCATGTTGTGTATGGGGAGGTGCTTCTCTTCTATTCTCTGGAATTCCCATTGTACCGGGCCAAGGCAGGGGATGGGAAACTGGAGGAACATGAACAAGAATGGGCTCATGATGTGCATTTGTGGTGGGGTAAATATGGTTGTCCTCTGTACAAAAGAATCTACTTTAACTCAACAATATTGTGTGAATATGTGATTCTCATGGGTTTATGTTTTTCTAACCTTTGAATGACAATGGCCTTTGTAGTTTAGCTGCTTTTGTAACTACCCAAGAAGGCTCTCCATAATTAATTTTTGTGAAAGGACTATTATTCCCCAAGAGAACACCACCTGTGCTGTTTTATTACACTACAATTGAGTTTCAGACTCGAGCCTATAAATGAAATGCCCCTGCATAGATCAATGTCTCTACATTTTGTTTTTCATTTTTCTTGTTTGTTGCACCAATTGTAACTTATTTTTGGCAAGTTATATGCAATGTTGGTTATTTGTGTCACTCTTTTGAATGCTTTATGGAGTTGGGTCCATAGATGATTGCCATGATGAAAGGCCAAACTATTATATCTGCTCCAGTGATTAGAATGATTTTTTGTATTATTATTATTATTATTATTTGAAATGGTAACAAGTAAACCTGTATTTAAAAAGAGGGATTACAACATTGAATTTTGATATGATCCCCTGCACTTGCTGTTGGTTCCTGCTATTCTGTTGATATAATCTGAGCAAGGCACTTCTAGATTTAAACCTCATTGTGGTAGAAGGAACTAAAGCGTATGCCCTATTACATTGCATCTTGACTTGGTCATAAGCGCCTTCATTCAATTTCTTCATTTTCCAATAGAACTATAGTTAATGATTTGGAGCCTATTTAATTTCAATGAATTGTTCAAATGCTAATCTCAAGGACTGTTTGGTAGCAGAATTTGTGAATGTGAATTGGAATTGCTTACAGCAATGAAAACAGGGTGTGTTTGACTTCTTGTATCCGTTTGCTAGAACTCATCTCATTAGCAATTTATGATGACGCACATGAGTGGACGAATTATGGTCCATGCAATGATCTCAGATGCTTTAATCCATTGTTTCATTCGCCTTGGCTTCCTTAGACACAGCCTCTCTTTGGATGGTGCTTTGTGCAAACATTGTGTGAGCATTCCATAATGCTTCGTTGCCTTATCTTGGCCTATTTGATCATCTCATGATGAAGTTTCGATCCTTTATATAGGTAGAGAATTGGCATCAAGTTCATAGATTGCTATAAATACTTTGCAAACCAAACTGGGCCTACTTTTGAGAGGTGGTACTCTACCTTCCTTGCCTTGTTAGGAATTGGTAATAAAAAATGGTGATGATGTGTTTTAGCTGTTAGTTATGGGTTATATTTTTTGGAGCATGTCTGAGTGTCTGACATTATATGTTATTTAGGTCCATCTTTTGTGCTTTTTTTGAAATGCTCTATTTGTATGTGATCTTGAACTTTTGGCTATCCTTGACTGCTACTGCAATCACAGTTGAAATTTAGATGAGCACAATTGGAAGGTGCTCATTGTCCAAACAACTAGGCTGTTGATTCAAGCCATATTACCAATAAAGGAAAAATGTCAGTTTTTATTTTTATTTTTTTATGAGGATGGTTTCCCTGTGGTATATAACCTGACAAAAAAATGTCAGATTTGCCGCCATTTAAATTGACTTTTTGCAATTGCAGGGGTAATGGGCAAGGGAGTCGGTGGATAGAGTCTACACTATAAGGGAACACCATTTCATCGTATAATTTCTGGTTTCATGATCCAGGTGGAGATACTGTTTTTAGGTTGCATCTCACTTTTTCTTTTTCTCTTTTCACTTTGCACACTAATTCACGAATTGTATATTTTTTAGAATGGTGTGTACCAAAACACAAGCCTGCCTGATTTCAAGTTGGGTTGGGTTTTTAGGCATTCAACTATGGAATTGAGTTACTTAAATCCACGCACTAACTTGTTACTTGTTAGTTTACTTGTTAGTGAGTTGGTGCTCTCAATGGAGTAGGTTGCAGAGGTCCTCTCTTTTTCTCCCTCCTATTTTTTTTTTTTATTATCTTTTCTATCCCTTATGTTTCTGGGATGGCCTTTTGAATCTTGTATGTATCATTTTTGCTTGTCTTTGTCCTCTGGGCTTTGCCCTTTTTTCTTCTTTAATACCAATTTACCATTAGCAAAAAAAAATAATATATTGGCAATGATTTGTTCACTTGATAGTGGCCCAAGCTGAAGCTTAGGCTCTTCAACAATCCAATGGTGTTATCACCACTGTAATGGACATCAATAGGAGAAACAAAGCATGTAATCTGAGCTGAATGTATAAAAGTCAAATAATACACCTCTATGTAATGGGGCTTGAACATCTCCTTGTGTTTACAAAGAATATGTCTCCACTTCCATTCTAGTTTAACTATGATAACTCTACTTCTAATTTTGACATTCTTTAAAAAAATGGATTACATAAGAACTTCTAGCTGAACTTGAGGAGCAACCCATGTCACTTGCATAAGTAACTAAGTGATAGAGCCCACTTGGCTGGAAGGCTAGACCTCATGGGACTTCTCTGTATGAGATAGATTCATGTGACTGGACTGCATCGCAACTTTATGTCTTGAGCCATAAAAAGGGGGGGGGGGGGGGGGGGGGGTCTGTTTATAATTGAAGCTGGCATGGGCATTTTGCTTTTCGATATCCTTCATATTCCTCATTTCAAATAGTTGCCCTCTCTCTCTCTATATATATATATCCATCTTTCTCCGTCTATGATTTATTATCTGTTGGTTGGTTCCACTTTGCATTTAGCAGAACAACAAAGATGGCCAACCTGATTGGTATCCTTCATATTCCATTATTTCATATAGGGACTCTAAATTGGCACAATATACGCATCTGGTAGGGTTAAGATTGTCGGCCAACCTGATTTTAAAACAGATTGGGTTAGATTCGACTCCAACCTAGACACGCATAATAAAGATTTGTTTTTTACCTGACAAAATAAAGAATCGTCATGACTGTGTTTGGTTCTTTCTCATGTCAGTTTGCACACAGAGAGTGTATACAGAGGTGGTGTGAAGAGAAAGGGAATACAACTTGTGCGATCTGTCTTCAGGTTAGTATCCGAGAAGTGGAGATATGATTTGGGTTCTTCTCTGATTTCACTCTTGTGGGTGTTTCTTCTGACTCTTATGAGACAAAACTGGGTTTTCTTATTCAGGATTTATACTTGTTTTTGATACTCCGTTTATATGGTTTCTAGTGAAATTTAGAGCTATTTGAATCTGGGTTTTGTATATCTTTCCCAGTATGTTACAAGCAAGTTGGAATCTCTTCCATTTGGGTCTTTCGCCTTTCTCTTTTTGACTGATTTCTGTTATTTTTGCAGCACTGGAATTGGTTCTCTATTCTTGTGTGGGTAAATAAGGATTGGATTTTCTATACGTGAGTGCTTGAGTTACTTGTTTTTTGCATAGTTAAAGGATGATCTTCATCAGTGTGTTTTCTACAAATTTTGGTGATTGAAATTAGGCTTTGTTATGTTTGGTTCTTTTGCTTTATTTTGTGATTAGGATTGGGCTTCCAACATGTCCAGTTATGCTTTTTGGGAAAGGTGACTAGTCCGCCGTCTTTATCAGTTCAGATACAATGAAATTGAATCTTTACTGTTTATTTTTAATGCCTTAATGATTATGAAAATTTGATCTTTAATAAGTCATTTTGTGGCTTGGATGTAATGAATATTGGGTCACAGCTTTTCCCCCTCTTTATCCTATATAGAATTGTACTTTCTCCTTTTCTGCTATTTATATATTTCTGTTAACAGGTTTTTTTAATCTGTAGATGGAACCACTACTGTAATATAATTGGGTTTTCTGCTAAAAGCTCTGTTCTTCTATTTTTTGAGCATTCTATATGATGTAAATTGATTTTTATGTGCTTTTTCACATGCTCCAGTAGTTTCTCCTATAATAGAACTTGGTCCTTTTTTTGTTTCTTTATTTCAATGATTTACTTTACTATAAAAACCGACATGATTGATGGGGAAAAATCAATTTTGCAGAAATTTGAACCAGGATACACAATACCAAAGAAGGCCAGATTGGCTGATGTAGCAGTGACAATCAGGTAATTTTCCTTCACCCTTTTGGTCTCTCTAAAATGATGCTTTCAAAATCAAAGTACTTCACAGGTTGGTGGACATCCGAACTGTCATTGTTTGTATATTTTATTATGGTTTCTCTGGAAAGAGCCTTCATGGGTCTGATTCGTTTTTTCAGTTGTTTTAGTGGGTGGGATCCAGATATGTAGTTTTCTTCTTTGCTCTATTACGACAAATTTCAGAGGCTTGGAGAACATCACTAAGATTTGGACTATAACGTATTTGTATCCTGTATTGAGTCACAGGGTGTTCTATTAGAGGGCTTGTGGCGCAATTGAATGTACAGTGAAATCTGTATTTTCTGTTCATACAGGGGCTGTGCTATATATGCCCATTTCAATTCATTTGCAACCGTCTTGCAAATGGAATGGGATGCAGAAAATGTGGCATTCAGGTGGAGGTTCTCCTGAATGCAATATCCTTTTTTTTTAAGGTGAACAAATGTTAATTTATGTCCCAATGGGTTGTGAAGTATGAACCTGTGGAACATATGTTCATTATCAGTTCATGGGTGTTGAGTTTTTTTCCAATCTTGTGAAGTTCATTTTTCTTAACTATTCACTTATAAATGAAAGGGATATATCTAGTAAAACCCATCTAATTCCCTAATGAAACTGGCTAGAGACCTCTTTGGCAATTGCTTTGGTTATCTTATGCAAATGTCTGCACACACAAGCAACCAAAGTGTTACACCTACTTTTTTTTTTATATCGGTTTTACAGTAATATGTGTTATAATTTCATATTCAAAAGACATCAGTTGTCCAAAATCGATATGAAATAATACACATATTATATCGGTTATAGTTGTTTATTATATCGGGGGTACTTGTATCGGTTTGAAGTTTACTGAAAAACCGATCTAATAGGTCTTTTATATCGGTTTTTAGCCGATATAAAAACCTTTTTTTTTTTAGTAGTGATTGTCTAAAAAGAGTTTTCTAAAAGGGCCCCTGTAAGGAAGAAGAAACATTTTATTTTCTCATACATTTATTTTGAGTTGTGTGCTTCATAACATGTTAAATAATTACATTTTTTTTTGTTGCGATTTTATATAGGTAGGTAACTATCGAGATGGAGTTACTTTTTGGCAGTTAACCAAGATGACCAAGATGGAGTTGAAGACTTTTTGGCAGTTAACCAAGATGACCAAGATGGAGTTACTTGTTTTGAATTATTTTTGTAATTAATTTGACACGACACACCGTGTATGGATCTTTTGTAGTTATGCTAAAACTATTAACTTTGAAGTGTTTATTGTTGAAGGATGAATATTTTGAAGGGTTGTGAGCTTGGATGATAGAATGTTGACTTGTTGGATATTTGATTTGAATGATATTTTGCGTCTTTGTGGTATAAGTTTTGCTAATGGGTATATCTAGATACAAATACTTGAAACTTTGTGAGCAGGTGCGAAATGATAATTTAGGTGGCACAAATATTTTGATTGTGTTTTTTTTTTTTTTTTTGTGACAAAAAGAGTATGTCACCCTTGTGTGCCAACTTGGTAATATTATCGGTGACACGCATTTGGTTATCATGATAAATATTTTTAGTGACAATTCTTGTCACAGAAGATCTCTTTTTTATGACACCCACATTATTGTCACCATTGCTTTCGGTGACACCCTATTATGTCATGAAAAATCTTTCTTCCGTGACACCATATTTTTGTCACTGTTGACATCATTCCGTGACAAGTGCACAAACTTTGTCACCATTGACTTTTAGTGTCATGGATACAATGACACCCCTTCTCGTGTCACCAATGATAATAGGTGACAAAAAATGGGCCTTCGGTGATATTTTTTTCATGTCACCAAACATGTTTTTTGTTGTAGTGTATGGCTCCCATTTTCAGAAGCTCTGGTTTCTGCCCTATTTACAATAAAGGTGGCTAATTAATAATCCTCACATTTACAAAGACAACAATTATAAATTAACCCCAAAGTGCTGAGAGCCTCCTCATAAAGCCACCTCAGCATCCATGTCATTGTAGGCCCAGCTAGAGTTTGCATCTTTACTAAAAAATTTCTTCAGTCATGACTCTTTGTTGAGGAGTTTGATTTGTATGGAGATCTTCTTAGAGTGCTTAAGAGCCTGTTCCTCAAAGAAGAATTCTTGACAAGAATTTTTCATATTATGAATTTCCTACCATGAAGTGATGGTTGTACTCTTGTGGCATTTCATGCAATGTTTATTTGGTAGAATTCTCAATTCCATTCACTTGAAAAGTCACAAATATCTTTTGGAATTTAACATTTCAAAATGTTTCTCTGGACCTATGAAAATTTCGGAATTTCTTGCCAGAGACAACATTTGGAGCATTCCCAAATTCTCCACATATGAATTCTAGTGAACAAAAGGTCCCTAAATTTAAGGAATGACTAGAGTGACATATCAATAGGTATGGGGCTCATCTTAGTAACATAATGGATTTGTTTATTTGCTTATGAAAATGATTCACATGCCTAAGTGATACACATGTCAATCTATTAATATATAAGCAAATGAGTTACCTATAGCAGGAGAGTGACATATGAATAGGTATGGGGATCATCTTAGTAACATAATGGATTTGTTTATCTACTTATGAAAATGATTCACATGTGTATAATTATTATATAATCAAATAAGTTACCTTATATAGCAGAAGGAATTTCAGTTCTGCTCCAGCAACTTACTATTTGCTCATGATGCTTTGGGGGTTGCTCGCTGGGAGAGAGTATTTGAGAACTGAAAAGAGACTCACAAAGCCCCACTCCAGAATCCAGGTGATTCTCATCAAACGAAGGCGGAGGACCCAGCTATTAAAATTCAAGAGGTAAGGACCTCCAGCTACTGAGGATAAGAGACCAGAGAAAGTACTATTGTTTTTGCTCTTTGCTCTCTTCCTAATCATTTCACATTTGTACCATCGTGTATTACTTAATCTCATGTTACCGATATAAATTGCTGATATGTCATATTCAACCCAATTCTTATAAAGCTTTCTCTCTTCTCCTTACACCACATCATCGGTATGAAGACTTAATTAGTCTCAAAATAGATGTCTGGGACACTCTAAAAGAATATCCTGCACATCTTATCTTTACCGGAACCAAAGTGACCCACGTACCCAGTCCATTATTTGTCTCCAAATACATAGGACTCATCGTATCTAACTCATCCACCCTTCTATAGAGCTCATTGTTCACATATATTACCAATGGTCTCATAGGTGGAAAGATTAGTCGGGTCTAATGGGGATGCCAACGGATATCTGATTATTTGGAGTTTTCTACCCATAAAAAATGGGGTTTGAAACTTGTTTTAGGTTCGAATTCATAAACGATTTCAGATTTGGAACCCCATTTAGGGCTCGTTTGGTGGAGGAAGGAATCCGACTGTCACGACCCGAGCTCGAAATCTGATTACTCCGAACAAACCCCGAGTCGCGACCATACTTACTCCTGTAAACTCCGAATTAACCGAAGTTAAGAACGAAATCCACAAGGGATAAGCATACTTCCATATATGTCAAATGTACATTTTTGTAGAAAATATATACATTTGATATCAAATACAACTGTATGAGTCCTTTACATAAAAGTAAAGTTCCATTTATACAATTAACATTTTGTTTCACTATTTATGTCAAACAACTGCATATTCAAATACAATGCAGGATGACAAATATTAAAGTTCCAAAATCAACTATATCAAAAGTTCTTTCAAAACATTTCCCAAAATATTTCCAATATCAAATCAAATGATATCCCGTCAGTTCTACTCAATCATCCTCCTGAAGGAACCTGAGCGGCCTCCTCCGCTGACGGCACGGCCTCTACAAGACCGGTACATGCAACTGGGCCTGTAATGTCATCAATAACACTAGTGAACACGATGGTTCAGCAATGTATACACAGATCTATGACAGTACATACTGATATATATATATATATATATAACAAATTTGTCCAATCTATCAATTAAACAATTCTACAATCAATATCCAATTCTAGACATTCCGTACAATAACAGTAACATATGCATTAGAGTCAAGTAATGACAATTACTAGCTGGCAACTACAACAGTATTCATTTCATTTATTCCAAAAGGAAGCATTGTTTTATCCATTTAATGGAATTCATTCAATGTTATTTATTTATACAATTGTTCCATAATATACATTCAATTAGTACTTTATTAAGTAACTCTTCATTCAATAATGTGGGATCTACCAGTGTTTGGATCAGAGATCACTGGCATCACCACGGAGCTCCAGAACACCCCCAGTCCATCTACTGTAGTAGGATTATTCATTAATTCATTTCAGCTCTATAACGAGCTTAATAGAACTACTATGCAGTGTCAAACTCAGGAATCAATTCAAATCAGTATACGTCTCAAGTCAATGCTTAACCCTTCTGGGTTTTAATTCAATTCCATACATTCCATTCAACAATGGAAAGGAATAATAACAATACACTTTACACGAGACGTGAGATTAACAATACGGATGTAATCTAAATAGAGTACTCGAACAATTCAATCTCACTACTATCCACTCCTATCATTTCAAACTAAACATTTAGGTGAACCGTTCAGTTCCCTAATGTACGTGTTATTCTTGATGAACATCACGTTATTTACGATTCGTACATTAGAATTCTCTTAGTTAACACCCATGAAGGTTTACACAATTTTCAAAATATTTATCCTTAATAATTTCGATCAATTCACCATTCATTTCAAATCAATTCGGGACTTGAATTCGTCATGAACCTCAATCCAAATATGACCATTAAGCTCGCATAATTAGTCTTAAAACTATCTATTTAATAGCCTTAAAGAATCTCTAATTCATAGGTTCAAAACTGAAAAATACACACTTCCAAACTCATAAAAATTACTAAGTTCGGCTACCTATTCGACTGGCCGAATTGCAGAATTCGACTAGCCAAAAAGTTTCGGTCACCTAACGGTCACCTTTTCAGAACCTGAATTCCGAATGAAAAATCCATCAGGTAAATTCGGTCACCTGTTCGGCTGGCCGAATTCACAAATTCAGCTAGCTGAATGACTTTGGTCAGCTCACGGTCAGCTTTCCAGAAGCTGAATTTTCTGTGCAAACTCAACACAGGGGCACTCGGTCACCTTTCGGTCACCTGTTAGGCTAGCCGAACAGTGACCAGGAGTTCAGAAAAATTCTGAACCGAATTTTTCTAGATTGAACTCCATGAGTTCCTACTTCATTCTTAGAATCCTAAATCACAAGAAATGAGTATACTTGCATTTCTTGAAGATCAATTGACAAAAATCCCTCTTTGTTCGCTTGATTTGAGATGAAATTTCTCTAATCCAAGCCCTAATATCAATAAACCATTCAAAAATAGAACTCTTATGAGCTATTTGTGCTAGAAACCATCCCTAAACACTTACTAGAACTTGGAAAGTCTATAAAGAGTTCAAGACACTTACTTGTAGCTCACAAGAAGAACTTGAGGTCCTCTTCTAGCTCTAATTCCCAAAGAAAATCACTGAGAAGGTGAAGAAGATGAAGTCCTCTTCAAAAACCCTTGGCACCAATTCTAACCTTGATACTTGAGGAAGGAAAATGGAAGAAGAAAGGAGAAAGAAGAAGAGCCTAGGGTTTGCCTTGTGCTGGAATGAGTGAATGAACTCAATGTTGAGTTCGTCTCAACCTTATCAACATTCTTTTTCACACAAGCCCTCCTCTATTAAGACTATTTACATTATAAGTCAAATGAAAGCTCATATGTTCCATCTCAAGTCAAATGCAATCAAGCCTATTGCGAAAATTAACGTACTCTTCGAGATACACACGATGGTATCAAGAGTTAACGTATTCGATGAAATACGTGAAAATCCATATTTACGGAAAAGTCCTTGTTTTCTCCTTGTTTGAGTCAAGACCCAACTCAATCACCTTAATCTCATTCAAATTCATGTCATCAAGCTTAACTCATTCATTTGAGATTAATTTATTTCATTTTGGTCATTAACTACAATTAGCTTAATTAAACATAGTTAATTAGCATTAATCTCAATCAATTAGAGTTAATCTTGATTAACTTGGGACGGGGTGTAACACCGGCTCAAGTGGAATCCTTTGAGCCCCATTTTCCCAGGCTCTTGAAAGCCATGAAAATAATAATTCATGTTGTCATTTTTTCTGCATTCGGTTGCAACAACGGACAGAAGCCTGATTCCTCAGAGTTGGTGTTTGATGCAAAAGCTGATTCCTTGATGATTCCAATGGATTCTTTGAGCCCCATTTTCCTAGGCTCTCGATTCTCGAAAACCATAGAAATAATCATTCATGGGATTATTTTTTCTAGGTTCGGTGTAGCAATGTAAAGAAGCCTGATTCCTCAGAGTTGCTGTTTGGTGCAACCATATTACTGCATTGGAAAATAACCTTAGTGATGAAAATTCTTCATAGAAGATGTGGGCCATACTCCAATACATATAAAAACTTAAATACATTCAGATGGGTGCCCCTATAAAGTCAATTTAATATTTTCTTAATTAGACCACCAACTCAATCATTTTTTTAACTAAATTGGATCTCAATTCTCAACACTCTGTTGGACAATCATATATATATATATATATATAGGACCTAATACATAATGTAATAGCTATTAATTATTATCTCTTTCATTTGCTAAGTTTAATTGCACCTTTTCTAATTATTTTCTTGCACAAGACGCAAACAGGGTACAGGTGTTTGAGATTCATGCCATGATAAGGTGAAGCTTGCTGTGGATTTCAACTTAACCTAGATCAAGGAGATGGATGATTCAAAGTACAAATCACTTAATGAGTGGCTTGTGATTGTCATAATGTGTAAAAACTTAATGAGCTTCTATTACAGATCTCCTGCTCACACAAAATGCAGTGAGTTAGGCAACTGCCCAACTGAGAGCCAATCTCACATATATGGAGGTAATCTGATAAGGTTCTCCATGCCAGACGCTGTTCTCTTTGAGAAGCAACATGATACAAGAAAACTACAACTACGTTAAGACTTATTCTACCAAATATTTGAGGCACAAGCATGATAAATAGTGAAATTGAAACTCATTATAAAAAAATAAATAAGAAACTGTCAATGGGTTGTAAGATTGATATATGTATTCCAACTACATCAGACTTTCTCTACTAAAAATAATTAAATATGTTTTCTACCAAAAGAAAACAACACCAAAGTCTTCAGTGTCCCATCCCATCTCATCCATTCCTCTTAGTAGTGCCAACTTGAATAATGCATACATCCATAGTTATCAGAATCCTACGATTCGTATCCCGAATCTTAAGAAAAACGATTCGTATCTATGTAATGAATCGTAACTACTACACATCCATTTGACCATCACTTACTATTTATATCTACCCCTTTCAGATACCAACATAAAAGTTACTCTGATTTTACAAATTTCGCGTCCACATGCCAGATAGATACTGGGACAATCTCATTATCATGCTCGCGCAAATCTGAAAATTCTCCATCAGATATATAAATATACCGTATTTTCTCCTCTGTCTTGTTCTGAAAAAAAAAATCAGTTACTATAAAATATATATTATTGGTATGACTATAAAATATATAGGTATTCAATTGCTACATTAAGGGAAAAATGTTGATTCAACCAGTTAAACTATATCATGATAGAGATTCAACCATTTTGCGAATATAAGAGTATTACTTATTCAACACAATACTTATGGGGCCCACATGGGCCCATGTCAGTCATAAGGACACTGGGGATGGAAATCATTTTCATTGTCTTGTTTGGCCACTAACCACAAGTGAACATACTAATATGGTTACCAATAAATCCCATAGATAGGGACATTTAAGCAGGTCTTTAAAAATTTTAAACGAGAAAATTAAAAAAGTTTCCACCCATACTCTGGTCTAATGCATCCTATAATTAAAATACATAAAATACGAACGGAACACACATAACAAAAAAAAAAAAAGACTTGGAAGAGATCTCATAACTATCTATATAATAGATATTATATAAATAATAAACACATGCAAGATATCTCTACATGGAGATGGCTTTTAGTGGCTTGAGTCAACCTAATGATCCCTTAGACCTGATCCATCTTAGAGATAAGGATCAGAGCCACGTTACGTTGCAGGTCTATGGGGGCACTACTTGGTTTACTTTTTGGTCAACTTAGACCCAACATGCCCATAGTCACTACCGGTACTTTTTGGCAAAGAGGGTTGGATTTATGCTGATTTGATGATCCAACAGCCTCAATTTGGATTCAGTTGGGAGATATGGATCAATCATGAGAAAGATCTCTTTACAATCTTTAAATAAATTCTTCTTATGTGTGGTGGGTCGAAATATAGTGCACATCTAATGACCATAGGAAATAGGGAAGTGATTTTGACACTCCTTTTTTTTTTTTATGGAGGCACTCCTTTTCCTTCACAAAATTTTGGAGTGCCTCCATCAAAAAGGGGGGAAAAGGGAGTACATTTATCAATTCCCTAGGAAACA
The DNA here is from genome assembly GCA_012931725.1 of Litsea cubeba. Lineage (NCBI taxonomy): Eukaryota > Viridiplantae > Streptophyta > Magnoliopsida > Laurales > Lauraceae > Litsea > Litsea cubeba. The sequence goes on from CM022955.1 coordinate 4,642,795, forward strand.
TACCGTTTGAACAAATTTGAACTATTTGCAAACATGATACGGAGTTGACGTTTTGTAGTCATTCAGTGCCTATATGCATAAATTTCACAAAGAGGACATTTTATTTATAAAAATGTCTTAATGTGTTGTTACATCTAACTTCCCAAATTAAGATTGAATACAAGTGAAGAGGTTTTATCACCACAAATGGAAATTGGCTGGACTATTCGAGGCTGAGATGGGATGAAGTTCATAGGGCAGACCGATCTATTCAAGGTGTGAGGATAACAGATTGATGTAGCATTGTCAGTTGATGATGATTATGGGGTATGTAACTGACAGTAAACTTGAGTAGTTAGAAGAATTTAACTGAACAATCATTTTGTGTTATGTTCCCAGTATTACAGTGCAAAATAAACTAATATTATGGAATGGTAACTTCATTGCATTCAATTTAGTTCTCTATGGAAGATTAAGTAGGTTCATGTAAATTGGAAAATTCAAACAAAGAGTGAGCAAAACACCTAATGTCTAGGGAGATTAGTTTAGATACTCACAAATTGAGCTTCCCATGGAGTTTTGTCAAGAGAGATGCGCACGGGCTCGACACCATCACAATCGAATACCATTATCGTAGTGTAGTTCTTTTTTTCAGCAAAAGTGCTGGGCAGCGGGTGTCCTTCCCCTGGGACCATAAGTATAGTCCCAGTTGTTTCACAAACATTGCACTGCAAACATCAATGCAAGGAACAATGTCATCTACCAGCTCAATGTATAAAAACTTCATTTGCAATAAACTGTTAGAACATCACATGATACTCTACCAATTAAATTCTCAAAGCAATTTATAAATGATGTGAAAGAAAGGGAAGTGGTTCTAAAAGTGATTCTGCTTTGTTAGCGAACAACTTACTCACATAAACATAACCACCACCAATTCGTTAAATCATGCATCAATCCATGGGTAAGAAAGAAATAGAAGAGGTCTAGAACTAACAAATAGATGCATCAACCCCAACTTTTATATGCCCCATTTCTATTATGAAAAATAGGCCTAATCTGCAGCCTCTGCAAACTCCTACCCCTGTATATCGGCACTTAATTTTGTAAATAGTTCGTTGGATTGAATACAAAAAAGAATGGAGTGAGCAGCATATCTCTAATTGATCAATGTAATAGTGCTCTCTGTTCTACTGGATTTTCCTCATATCAACCCACTTTATTTGAGTAGTAGACTTTTTGTTATTTATACCCCTTAGTCTCCCTGTATTTTGTAGAGGCACCTTGGAGACATTTAAGTCATTCACGCTCAATGAATTGGCATTACTTCTAAGATGAAGCCGATCAAATGCTAGCCACAGTTGGACTTGATCACAAAAATAAATGCATTTAAAAAACTACTGTAGTTTGAGGCATTACAATTAAGAGTGAGGATCATCTGATGGGAGTAGTATTTGACCTTATCCTCAATGTCCCTACACAGAGTATCTACCTATATGAATTGGATGTCTCCCAAGTGTGCCCACACAGGAGGGCAGAACTTTGAAGTCCTTCCTGACTGACAGGAGTACTCCCGAGTCCCGACTCCTATTGGAGATAATTTTTTCTACAAAACCAAGATGGGATGGTTAGTTTGCACGGTATAAGGCAGACCCCACTATATGAGTTTTTTAAAGTATTTTTCTTCACCAGATTCTCTAAAGGCAACCCTATCAAGATTTGCTGGGCACTAGTCCCTCCATGGACCTTGTTCATTTTAGTCTATGGCATTCATGGACCTTGTTCTTTTTTAACAGTCAATGGCATTTGAGAGAGAGAGAGAGAGAGAGAGAGAGAGAGAGAGAGAGAGAGAGAGAGAGAGAGATTATAGTTTGTAACTACACGCACTGTCAGAAATATTTTTCATCAAAAATTTTCATCATAAAAAATATCTAGATATCTTAAATTTTAGGCCTTTTGGGCTATTATTAGGAGAATGATGTAGAGAATAAATTAAAATTTAAATAATTAAAAACAAATACATAAATATAAATATTATAAAAAAACCATTTTTATGAAACTTGATATTAAAATATTGTGAAACTTTTGGAGAATTTCTGTTTCAAGTACATAGCACAATATTTTTAAAATATCGCCTATCTGTGATGGTGCATGCAATAAAAACGAAATGATAAAAACCAAGCAGCTGGAATAGTTTACCAGTAAAAGTCCAGTGGTTCAACCTCTGGTTCAATTTTCAGAATGTTGAAATAAGCTAATTTGTCTTACTATTTTAGCCACCTATCTGTTGGATTGATGGTGTGAAAGGTTAGATTGAGAATGGATATATTGTTACCTTTCTCTGATGGTCGTAACAAGCACATAAAAAAGACCTTCAAAATAAATGGCTAGACCGGTTTGGTCCAACCATTTATTTCATATACTCTTCATTCGTTTGTTATGATTATCAAATCTTAAGCCATATAAAAAATAACATTGGATCATCAGTATTCAACCATATACCACAGCTTTAGCAACTCCTACAAGATGAGCTAGATCGCTATTCTATATATTCCTACCGGTTGGGCATGATTATTTCTCCTGCTACAAATAACCAGAGACGGTCATTATTAGCTATCTCAGCTATGGCTTTTAGAATGAATCAAGTCAAGAAAAACTGACTCAAAGGGTGACAATAACAACCATCGATCATGCATCTTACTCCATGGAGAATTTGGTATATGTGCACCGACAAACCCCCTCTTTCATTCCCACCATGGAGAATTTAATTAGTTTCCTCACACAGTTTACCTGTAAGTCTATTCACCTGTACCTTAAATTTACTTGTAGTTGGTTATAACAAAGAAACGAAACAACTGTCTATCATAGCTAACAGAGGTTGTCCAAAAGCATGAAAGTCATTAAATGTAAACTAAGTTACCTAGTTTGCGAAGATCAAGACCTGTAATGTGGCATCACTTCCTACCACACCCAATTGTTGTCATTCATTCCTACATTCTGGGAATATGTGGAACTAAAATATACATGAACGGTAGCAAGAACTCAACCAATCAATCCAATATTCATCTTTTTTCTGTGATAGCTAATACATGACGACTACAAAGCGTGGTTTTATCCACAGGAGACCTCTTTGGGTATCTTTCTTTTTGTTTTTGTTTCAAATTTAAAATATTTTTTTTCTTGGTGAATGGAGACATTTTCTAATATTCAATCAGAGTATTATTAGCAGCTAGATTGAAATATTTTATATCGAATCATCATAACATGAGTTAACCACTTCATTTATACTCCATTTCAATCCAATGTTGAACATGAAAATATTACTTGAGTTACACCACATAGAAAACAGAGTGAATCATCCTTGTTTCTTTCTTTCTTTTTCATCTCTAAAATGTACTCAGCTGTTCTCCTTTTTGCCGTCCATCAAGTGGGAGGATTTTCGTCAAAATTTGATGAACATTTGGAAGTGAGGTAGACTGTTGTGGGGATGGCCATCACACTGTGCCATTTCAGAAGAATGTTTCTAGAAATGTGGATCTCTCAAGAAAATTCAAGAGTTAAAACTCTCAAAGGAAATGCATGTCCAAGAGTCCACATTCAATGTTAGAAAAATGAATGGCTGAGATCTTCTAAACTGGTTATTTTCTGTGAGACTGTTCATCTGCAAAGGTGGATCCCACAGATGTTTAAAGGAGACAATATTACATAACTCAATTGTAGTTTCCTAATCACTGACTATATCTTCTCAGATTTTGGCGCCGATAATGTGAGGTGGAGGGCCATAGCATGCACATCCAAGGCACCTTAAATTGTATTATGAGACAAATAGAAGTGAAAAACGGCCAAGACATGAGAAATTTCCCCTGCTGTGGAGGAGGGTTACAATCTAGATTGCTGTACCACCTCTTGATCTTAGCTTTAGTGATCAGCAGGGTTACAATCTAGATTGCTGTACCACCTCTTGATCTTAGCTTTAATGATTCAGAACATAAGCCAATTTTTACCAGTCAGAATGTCAAAATATCAAAATACCTAAATGATTCTAGTTTAGGATTGACACAAATATCTTGAAACCTTGATTTTTTTTGGACTGTGATAAAAAAATGTTGTTAGTCTTATATCAAAATTGCAAATACAACAATATCAACAGCTTGGCCTCTTAATTCTTATTTGTAAATTAGGAATTTTAATCTAAATTAAGAATAGAAAAAATTAGATACCTCGTAAACTAGGTTTGTAGTTTTCCCCCCACTCCATATGGGGTCAGGGACTAAAAATTTTTCTTTCCTACAAAGTCGCACGTCCTCCTCTGATATGCTTCCACATGATTCACATTTAATCTGAAAAAATGCAAAAATAAAAAATAAAAAATAGAAGAAGCACTATCAACGATTTCAAATGTAATAAATGAACAAGAGTCATTACTGTAAAATAGTAAGAAATATCCTCATTGTCAAGGCCTCCATTCGGCTGAAGTTTTGTCATGTTATGTAATACGGCTGTAATTTGCAGCTTATATTTCACCATTTTTATCAAGAAATAATTTTAACCAAAGGGACAAGTGAATAAGAAATGGAGTGATGAAGAACTTGAAGAAGAAATGGAGGTGAACTTGAACAAGTTAAATAGCATGAATGCATGATAAGATCAATACAAGAAGAAATGGAGGTGAACTTGAACCAGTTAAATAGCATGAATGCATGATAAGATATTAAGATCAATATAATCAATCACGAGAAATGCTGCACAAGTAGAACGAAAAGCATGATATTGTACTCTCTGTACATTTCAGTTGGTATGTATTATTCTTCTGGCGGGAGTGGGTGGACCTTTGGATTGGCAAACGGGCCAGGTCGGGTCGGAGTGTATATGTTTAAGCCTGACAATTTCAACCTGCACCCAATGTGGGTTAACCTGACCTTACCCACAAAACCCACGGAGGATGAAGGATGAAAAGAGGAAGGAAGGGAGTAAACTGCAAAAGAAATGGAGGAAGACGAACCTCTGGGGTGACTTTTCCAGCCGCTGCTGCCGGCTGTTGCTGCACCTCATAACAGCTGCTTATTTTCTTCTTCTTTTCTCCTCTGCTTTTCCTCTTCCATTTCTTCTCCTTCCCTCCTGTTTTTCTTTTCCTCCCTCCAAAACCCCTTTCAATGGAGCAGTTGGACCATGGAGTTGCAACTTTAACGTCTGAACCGTCTCACAGGCGGCCCCAATAAAATTTCGGTCTAATAGAAGCCGATCCATTTCCTATTATTAGTTCCACAGAGGGCCAGTTATTTTGAGCACTAAATGTTTATAGTAGACAGACCCCAACGTATGAGTCCATCCTTCTTTCCGTTTTTTCCTTTTTTTTTCCGCCTAATTGTACTTTTTAATTATGGGTAGTGATGTAAACGGGTTGGTTCGGTTAGGGTCCATTTGGGGGAAGGTGGATCCGGAATCGTCTCAGGATTAGTTTCTTGGTTCCGGACCAGGAGCCATTAAGGAGAAGGTGGAACTGGACTCGAAACCAAAATCATATACGGGGTGGGTCCGAGTCCAGATAGAAAATGGTGTGGGAAAATTTTTTCTAATTTTAACGAAAGATTCTTGAAAATTGAGGTAATGTGTCAAGTCCAGAGTCCATGGGTCCGAACCAATGTGAAATTGGAATCGGACTCGTTTAGGTCACAGGTCAGAAAAAGGACCCGGACCCATTTACTTCGAGGGTCCTAAATAAGGACCCAAAGCCAATTTTTAATGGATTGGAACCACTGGATAATCGAGGACCCATTTACATCCCTAATTAGGGGTCACTTATGAAAAAACTTCAACCACTTAAAAGAGTGCCCTCTCCTGAGGGGCTCTCCAATATTACTCAAATAAAAGCTAGAGGCCCATTAACGGATTGATCACTTAGGAAGGATATGAATAAATATATTTTAAAAAAAAAAGTCAATTGCTTTAGAGTGGTCAATCTAAAGCAGTGGGCCAAGTCCTATCATTTACCCTCTCGATTTTGACGCTCACAAGAGCCCACACCAACTTATTATTATATATTATACTTGAAGCTTTTTAATCCAATTTTAATAGCTATCTTTCAATTTTGACTCTCACTTACGTAGAAAAACTTATTATTATATATTGCCGTGGAGGGAGTTATCTATTAATTTAGACTAATCATTTTATATGAAAGATGTGGATTAGTGGGTTTGATTTTGACTCGCTTCAATTAATTATAACTAAGTGACAATGTATTAGGTTAGGTTCATGCTTAGGGAGACTCAAACCAGACCCAAGTAACAGTTGCTATGCCCCAAACCTAATTGCCCCATGACAGGTTTATGATTTGTGTTGCCAAATCCACCTTGTGATCTATCAGGGTAAATATTGTATTTTTGAAATTTAAGTAACCTATTTTTTTTTTTGAGTGAATATAGAGGGGGACTATTGGTAAGCACCCGCCCGCACTCCCACCCCTTCCACCAGGGATCGATCCCTGGTGGGAGGTTTGATTTCCTCCCTCTTGACCAGTGGGCCCCAAGCAAAAAAAAATATTATATTTTTGAAATTTAAGTTTATTTTGTGATGTTTCCTGGTTTGTGGATTTGATTTCATGGCTTGTGTTAAGTGTAATTTTGCATTGAGAATGTAAGTGCCTAAAAATTAAGGACTTTAAAGCAGGGATTAGGACCCTTGATTCGGGTGGTTTGGATGAAGATTACTGTGGCTCCGACTGGACCTGAGGAGGAAGAGAGGAAAACGCATCAGAGGACCCTGGCTGCAGGCAGCGCAAGGCTCTCCGATGCTTAAGTTAGTTCAGGGAACGAGCAAGGGAGAAGGAGAGGAAATTGCAGAGTAGGAGTGCGTATTATGGGTTGCGTACCTTTAGGATGGAAGTGGATGCGCTATTTATAGGCGATGGGGTTGACTATTGTGGGCGAGTTCCAAGACTGGGCCGGCCACTCGAGTGGCTGCGTCCACTCAGCCCATAATGCATTAAATGCTGACCCATGCTTCATTAAATGCTAGGCTCGCTGGGTCAGGCGGCGGCTCTGACTTTTGGGCCAGGTCCCATCAGGCCTGGCCCGGAGCCATGCCCTGGGGGCGCACGTGTCCTGTACGCGCCGTTTTGTCAGTAATGATCATTTGCAGGGCATGCCTTAGCATGCGCCGTCGTTCTGTCGCTGGTCCCATCAATCTGTCAAATCTGCGTTGCCAGGGTTGATGCTAAGGTCGGATAGGTCCGACTTCGGGAGCTCCCACCTCGGCGAATGCCGCGGTCCTTCAGCCGCGGTCATCCTCGGCCTAAGGGGGGCATAATCGTTCTGTCCGGAGGCCTAGGCTAGTGCTGATCTCGGCTTAGTGAAAACACCCCCACACAATTGCCCCCCAGTCTTCCGAGCTCTTAAGGGTGCCAACTCTTTGAGGTCGGAAGCTGAATAGGTCTCGCCGGGATGCAATATGCCGCGGTGCTCAGATAACTTCCTGCCCGGGCCTGGGGGAGCTCAAACGTCTCCTGGCTTTCGGAATTCCACCGCCGTTTTGGTAGCTGGCGCCTTTACCCCTATCTGCCGTCGCTTCCGTACCCGAGGCATTAAATGGCGCACGAGAATCAAGCTGATGCTTCCACGCGTCTCTCTTTATTTGGTTGGCCCGTCATTTCGCGACGGCGCGTGCAGTGAAAAGACGCGCCCTCTTCGAATTTCGAACAGGCGCCATGATTAGCCGCCCAATTTTTGGCTATAAATGAGGGTTCGCCCCTTCTTCTTTTCCTTTTACTCGCATTCTATCTCTCTTCTTGCTTGTTTCTTTCTTCCTTTTCGCTCTCTTCTTCCTTTGTCTCAGTCGAACGAAAGGGGTCGTTGCAGGGATTCTCCGGGCTTTTTTCCGAAAGAGGTGCTGCCAAGACTCCGTTCGTCCTAAGCCTTCCGTAAGTCTACTTCTTCTTTCTGTTCCATTCTGTTCCATTCCACTGCATTCTGTTTTTTAGGATCCAGTTCTGTCTAGGGATCCCTCTGTCTAGCCTCTGTCTAGGGTTCCTTTTTGACTCTTAGCAGATTTTCCCCTTTTATTTCAGCGTTCTCCCCTGTGAGATGGGTATCTTTAGTCATTGGGTAGAGTCTGAGAGGGGATTAGCCGATCTCAGGGCCAAATACAATATTCCCGAGGGGGTTCAGGTTATGGCGGCCCCACTGGTCGCCGATATCCTTGGAGATTTTTACAACGGCTGGATGCCGTTTCCTTTAGTAGCCATAATCGAGGGCGGGGTTAGGTTTCCCCTCCGCCCTCTGCTCAGGGAGTGCCTCAGGGCATGGAACCTCTGTCCCTGCCAGCTGATGCCCAACAGCTTTAAGATCGTAATGGGCACGGATGCCCTCAATACAATCTTGGGCATCGGTCTCGGCGTTCACGATATCGAGGACGCCTACGATATCTGTAAGTCCGGGAAGGACATGTACTACCTCCGCATCAAGCCGAGTAGGAGGCCGTTTGTGCAAGCCCTGGAGGACTCCAATAAATATGCTGGAGACGACCGCCTGATGGTCACGGGTAGCTGGGAGTTCAGCGATGACGAGGCCATCGCGGAAAGAAATTTCAGGATTCCTCGCCACTACGGCACCCCCCCAAGTAATTACAGCCCCAGCAGACTTTACTTCTTTCGCTTCTCCGTGCTGCTGGGCTAATGCCTTTTGTTTGCCCCCGCAGGTGTTCGCCAAAGGAGAGCGGCCGCTTCCCGGGACGGCTGGAAGTTGAACAAAGCTTGGATCCGCGCCTTGGAGAATTACCACGGCCATGGGGACAGGTCGGCTTGGAGGTTGCTTGGGTACGAACCCAGATACCGCGGTTATCGGAGCAGGAAGCACACCGCCCACCGCTCCCAGGCCGCGGCGGAGGTAGACGAAGAAGGGAGCGCGGCTCGCTCCGGGGATCGCACCGCGTCAAACTCCGAGGCATCGACTTCGGGGTCCGAAGAGGACGACGCCGAGACGATTGGAAGGATCGTCTTATCTTCAGAGAGCGACCCGGAGGTGAGATGGACGGGACCCGCCCGAAGCCGGTCTTCAAGAATCTCAGGGCCCAACCCGTTGGGGGCGGGGCCGCGGCGCGGCTTCCTCCTCTCGCGCGCCTTCTTCCTCGGGCCCACCCTCATCCTCTTCGACACCTCCTCCTCTGCGGACGCTGGCGCTGCAGTCCGCGGCCGGGCCCAGCACATCCGCGGTCGCCCCTCCCCCGGCGTCGCGGGGGGAAGATCTGGCCAGAAAAAGGGCCAGAGTCGAGGGCTCCGCGGGGGAGTCCTCTGGTGGCGGGATGTCGACGCGGGCTTCCCCCGCCCTCTGGAGGCCGAGCTTCATGCTCCAGCCGGGGAGGCCGATGACGGTCGAGGACCGCCTCTCTGGGGGCCCCTGGTGGTGGCCAGTCTCAGCAGTGCTTGCGCCTTGCCTCGGGACATGGAGAAGCACGATGAGCTGGACGACATCTCTCTCCTGGCGTCGCAGATGAGGGCGAGCCTGAGCGTAAGTCCCTGAACTTTTTCTTGGTCTTTTTCCTTTCATTTGTCAGCTACGGCCTTCCCTGACTTGGTTGCTTTTTGCAGATCGTGCAGATGGCTCAGATCTCTGTGACCCGGGTCCAGAAGTGCCATGACGAGCTCAAAAGGATCCAGGCGAACTGTGAGCAGCACAGGAAAGCCTTGGAGGAGAGCAAGGTGAGGGAGAAGGAGTACGAAGAGACTCACCAGGCCCTCTTCTCCGAGCTCGACAAGGCGAAGTCGGCCTTTGAGCTGGTGAAGAGGAGGGAGGCTGAACTCGAGAGGCGGATCGCGGGCTTGGAGAGG